>SJYX01013003.1:12444-37902 GCA_006410675.1 Oreotragus oreotragus | reverse complement strand
GTGTGGATCACAATAAACTGTGGAAAATTCTGAAAGAGATGGGAATACCAGACCACCTGACCTGCCTCTTGAGAAACCTATATGCAGGTCAGGAAGCAACAGTTAGAACTGGACATGGAACAACAAACTGGTTCCGAAAAGGGAAAGGAGTACATCAAAGCTGTATATTGTCACCCTGCTTATTTAACTTTTATGCAGAGTACATCATGAGAAATGCTGGGCTGGAAGAATCACAAGCTGGAATCAAGATTGCTGGGAGAAACAGCAATAACGTCAGATACACCGATGACACCACCCTTATGGCAGAAAGTGAAGAGGAACTAAAAAGCCTCTTGATGAAAGTGAAGGAGGAGAGTGAAAAAGTTGGCTTAAAGCTCAGCATTCAGAAAACAAAGCTCATGGCATCTGGTCCCATCACTTCATGGGAAATAGAAGGGGAAACAGTACAAACAGTGTCACACTTTATTTTGGGGGGCTCCAAAATCACTGCAAATGGTGACTGTAGCCATGAAATTAAAAGACGCTTCCTCCTTGGAAGGAAAGTTATGACCAACCTATACAGCGTATTAAGAAGCAGAGACATTACTTTGCCAACAAAGGTCTGTCTAGTCAAGGCTATGGTTTTTCCAGTGGTCATGTATGGATGTGAGAGTTGGACTACGAAGAAAGCTGAGTACCGAAGAATTGATGCTTTTGAACTGTGGTGTTGGGCAGGACTCTTGAGAGTCCCTTGGACTGCAAGGAGATCCAACCAGTCCATTCTAAAGGAGATCAGTCCTGGGTGTTCATTGGAAGGACTAATGCTAAAGTTGAAACTCCAATAGTCTGGCCACCTCATGCGAAGAGTTGATTCATTGGAAAAGACTCTGATGCTGGGAGGGATTGGGGGCAGGAGAAGGGGATGACCGAGGATGATATTGGTTGGATGGCATCACCGACTCGATGGATATGGGTGTGGGTGAACTCCGGGAGTTGGTGATGGACAGGGAGGCTTGGTGTGCTACAATTCATGGGTTTGCAAAGAGTCAGACACCACCAAGTGACTGAACTGTACTGAGCTGAACATCAACATCACGCTAAGGAAAAGCGCCAGTGTGCTCTTAAGATATAAAACATTGTAGGTTATTCTATCCTCACTGCTGTCTCTCAAAGCACTATTCAAGGGATACATGCAACACATGGAGGAGATGCAGACTCTGCTATTTACATAATGAAGAGGACTAGCAGATTGTTTCTGTCTATAATCTGACACGAATATTTGCTCTGATCTCTATGTTGAATAGAACTCTTCCTAGCCATACTTAAAATACCATCTTAAGTATCATTGTCTCAAACTTTTTTTTACCTCCTTATACATTTTCACTATCTGGAATTTTTGTTTTGATTTTTTATAACAACTTCTCTCATTAGACTTTGAACTCCATGGTGCTATGTATTATCTTAACTTTGCCCACCAACACAGCCCCACTGCCAAGCCTTGAGAGAGGAGAGTAGGGGGACACACTAGGTTACACACTCCCTGGCTTGACTGCTGGTTAGGCGCCTTACAGCTGCTGCTGCTATGTCGCTTCAGTCGTGTCCGACTCTGTGTGACCCCATAGATGGCAGCCCACCAGGTTCCCCCGCCCCGAGATTCTCCAGACAAGAACACTGGAGTGGGTTGCCATTTCCTTCTCCAGTGCATGAAAGTGAAAAGTGAATGTGAAGTCACTCAGTCGTGTCTGACTCAGTGACCCCATGGACTGCAGCCCACCAGGCTCCTCCGTCCATGGGATTTTCCAGGCAAGGGTACTGGAGTGGCGGCCATTGCCTTCTCCAGGTTAGGTGCCTTAGCCGCCCACATTTTTCTAAGGTGAAGGTCTCTGTCCCATGTACATATTCTCTGCTCCTTCCTGTGGTGCATTTAGGTAATATCGGTTTTGTTTTGCATGGTGGCCTATTGTTTTGATGTAGATAAATCCGATTAACAAAGGATAGAATTTAAAAGTGCTACAATGAGTACACGCACAGAAATCTCTCCTCCAATCTTGCTCTTTCAATAAACCTGCCATCTTAATATTAATCTGTAAATGTGTGTGTCTACTTTTTCAAATTTGTGTGGAGCATAGGATTAAGGAAAGACTTGTTTGTTATATATTGCTGCTACTGTTGCTGCTAAGTCGCTTCAGTCATGTCTGACTCTGTGCGACCCCACAGACAGCAGCCCACTGGGCTCCGCCATCCCTGGGATTCTCCAGGCAAGAATACTGGAGTGGGTTGCCATTTCCTTCTCCAATGCATGAAAGTGAAAAGTGAAAGTGAAGTCGCTCAGTCGTGTCTGACTCAGTGACCCCATGGACTGCAGCCTACCAGGCTCCTCCGTCAATGGGAGTTTCCAGGCAAGAGTACTGGAGTGGGATGCCATTGCCTTCTCCGTATATTAGGACCCTAAAATGTCAATATGCCGGCACACTGGCCAGGAATCTTGAAAGAGCCAGCAATGGGTTGGTGTTATGTGAAACACAATACCACATGGGTAAATCCCTGTGGCCCGGGGTCCTTGACCTTTCAGGACTGCAGCTCTTGTGCAGCTTGTGACAGCACATGTCTATGGCATTTGCAGCTATTTTATAAATAACCTGAAAGTGAAAGTGTCATTCGCTCAGTTGTGTCCAGCTCTTTGCAACCCCATGCACTGTAGCCCAGCAGGCTTCTCTGTCCCTGGGGTTCTCCAGGCAAGAATACTGGGGTGGGTTTCCATTCCCTTCTCCAGGGGATCTTCCCGACCCAGAAATCAAACCTGGGTCTCTCACATTGCAGGCAGATTCTTTACTGTCTGAGCCACAGGGACGCCATTATAAGTAACCTAGGGCTTAGTAAATATATCTTACGCTGTCTTTTGTATATGACCTTGACAGATGTAGGTGTAGCTTTGACCCAAGCAGGCATGAATGAGATAAGGATTAGATTATTGAGGGCAAAGATTATTAGTCTCTTAGTTCCAGTAAGGGTCACCTCCAGTAAGGCAGGAGGTGCCTGCCCCTGGGGCACTGAGTGCTGTCCAGAGTTCTCAGGGAGCCTGCTTCTCACCCACTGCCACCTCAGCCACTGCACTGAGTCAATCTGATGAGAATTCCAGAAGCCGAGAGGAGGAGGAGCCCAGCACCTCCCAGACTCCACCGGATCCTGAATCCTCGCTCGGTGATGAGCTAAACAGCAAAGTGGCTGAACTGGTGCAGTTCCTGGGTGTCAACTATGTAACAAAGGAACCCACCACAAAAGCAGAAACGCTGAGTGTCGTGAGAGAACACAAGGACAACTTCCCTGAGATCTTCAACAAATCTGTGAGTGCATGGAAGTTGTCTTTGGCATTGAAGAGAAAGAAGTGGACCCCACGAGACACTCCTATGAGCTTGTCAAAGCATTCAACCTCACCTACGATGGGATGCTGAGTAATGAAGGGGGAATGCCCAAGACCGGCTTTCTGATACTTATCTTGGGTATGATCCTCATGGAGGGCAACTATGCCCCTGAGGAGAAAATCTGGAAAGCATTGAATATGATGGGGGTGTGTGCTCGGAAGGAGGATTTCATCTACGGGGAGCCCAGGAAACTCATCACCAATGATTTGGTGGAGGAACAATACCTACAGTATTGGCAGGTGCCTCACAGTGATCCTCCATGCTATGAATTCCTATGGGGTCCAAGGGCCTATGCTGAAACCAGCAAGATGAAAGTCCTGGACTTTTTTGCCAAGATCAGTGGGACTGACCCCACTTCCTTCTTATTCTGGTATGAGGAAGCTTTGAGAGATGAGAGAGCCAGGCCAGAACTGTCCCCAGGGATACTTCTGCCATGGCCAGTGAAAATTCCAGTGTCATGTCCAGCAAGCTCTTCTGCCTTGAGTGAAGTCCAAAGCAGTTTCTCAGTCTTCGTCTGAAGACAACAGTCAGTGTTCCATGTAATGGAGGGCTAAGGTGAAAGAGTCTATTAGCATTTTCATATTCCTATTGTATATGGGTGATTTGGACATTTAACTTTTTTAATTACTTGTTTCCCACCCCACCCCCCAAATATCGTTTAATGAAGTTTAATTAGCTCCAGGAAAAAAAAAAAAACAGGCATTGAGGGGTGAAATGACTTGTTCCTTGTAATGTTTTTTATTGTCAACTGGCTGAGCCATCAATCTGCAAAAATAGTTAATATCCATGTGGCCTATAATATGCTGGGTGAGGTTTTGCCTTTGTACAATAGATGTGTGACATTAATAGAGACTATTAATTTAACTATTTCAAACTCTTTTCTCTTCCCTCACTTGAAAGGGCATCCAATTCCAAAAAGAGGCAAGATGAGACATGCCAAGTAACCAGTCTCTTAGACTCTGAGACACAGTCACAGTCTCTAAGAGTTACCTTCTTCCATGTAGTTCCAAACTGACTCTGACTTGGTCACTGGATAGCTTGTGAGCAGGGCATAAGAGCTCCAAGGTCAAGATTGGATTGACCCACAAAGGAATGGTGGTTTTTATTGGACATCAGATAATGAAGAACAAGGGAGAGAGACAAGTTATGTTGGAAATGACTTTTACTTGAACCTAAGTTTAAGGGAGATTGGAGGAGATCATCAGAAAGTTTTAACTCAAAATTTAGCAAGGAAATGTTGTACCTCCATTTATGTTAGAAATAAGGTTTACAGATAATTTGCATAAAGGTATAGAGAGGGTTATGTATTTTAAATGATTATAGCCCAGGCTATAATTTTACCTTTGGAAAGAGCAGAAAGCAGATTTTCAAGGGATGAAGAAAGAAAGGGACCTACTTAAGAGGCACCTTGAAGTCTTTATCATCAAATTAGAACTGAATGAAAGGAAAATGAGCTACCTTTACACCTACTGCTTTTCCTCTGAAAATGGCAAAATTTCTCAGCAGTGAGTTTGAGTGATTTTCCTGGAAGGGACTCACATCCAAGACAACATTGAGATGCATCATCTTACAAGATCAGATGGGAAGTCTGTAGCAGCAGCAGTCAGGAAACCATTTTACAAAGACTAGGACACCATTCAAAGTAGTCACAGACTATTTTAACATTTAAGAGAGGAATTTTATAGATCCTAAAATGTATCAAGCCCTTTCAGGTTTGTTTCAAGATCACTGTGGTAGTTTAAAATATACAAGTTGCCCCCCACTAAAACAATGCTGATTCAGTATAATTTTTGAGCTTTACTATTTGCTAGACAATGCTTTTCCCTTTGGAGATATTAATGGAACAGAGACCACTGATTGCTATACTCATGTAGCACAGATCTTACAGGGAGAGCTGGAAAATAAACAAGATAAGTAGTAAGCATGTTGCATGAGAAAGAGTGGCATGTGATGAGGAAAATAAAAAACAGGGAAGAAACAGGAAGTGTCCACTGAGAGAAAAACTGGTGATCAAGGAAGATCTTACTAATAGGAATAAGACCCAAAGAGAAGCAAAGAGTATACAAACAAAGAGGGGCAGTAGGAAAAATAAGAGAGCAAAATAACAGATTAGAGCCAAGGCCTGGCATCGTTTCTCTAACTAGGGGGCCAGACCACATAAACTGCAGAGGAATAACAAAAGGAAAACTCTAGATCTCAGAGAGGAGACAAAGTTAAGAAGAGAATGAATGAAACACTATAAGCAGCATTCACCCTACATATGATGTAAAAGGAAAGAGATCAGTTTAGTGATCAGACATGACCTCTCAAAACTCAGCTGGACACAACAGCAAAGACACAATTCATGAATGATAGGCTGGACTTCATTAAAATTGTCTGCTCTGTGAAAGGCAATGTCAAGAGAATGAAAAGACAAGTCATAGAAAACAGAGAAAACATTTTCAAAAGATATATCTGATAAAGTGTTCTTATTCAAAATATAGCAAAATATCTTGAAACTTAACATAAGAAAAAATGAACTGGATTAAAAAATGGGTTAAAACCTTAACATACACCTTACTAACAAACATATATACACAAAACATACGCAGATTAAAAGATGATCCATATCATATGTCTTCAGGGAAATACAAATTAAAAAACAATAAGATATTACTGATATCACTACATACGTACTGAAATGGCCAAAACCCAGCATACTCATAACAACAAATGGTGGCAAGATGTGGAACAAGAACTTTCATTCGTTGCTGGTGAAAATGCAAAATGATACAGCCACTTTGGAAGAAATTCTGTTAATTTCATTCAAAACTAAACATAGTCTTACCATATGATCCAGAAATCATGCTCCTTGGCATTTATCTAGAGGAGCTGAAAATCTTAGACACAAAAACCTGTGTGCACGCATGCACACTTACACACACACACGGAAGAACAGATAGATATTTAGATAGCAGCTTTATTCATGACTGATGAAACTTGGAAATGGTCAAGATGTCCTTCAGGACATGAATGGATGAAGTGTGGTACATGTCTACAATGAAATGTTATTTCTTTGTCTAACAAAGAATGAACTATCAAGTCATGAAAAGACATGAAGGAAGCTTAAGTGCATGTTACTATGTGAAAGAAACCAGTCTAAAAAGACTACATACTATATGATTCCAAACATATGACATTCTGGAAAAGTTAAAACTATGGAGACAGTAAAAAAAGAAAAAAGAAAAAGTCAGTGGTTACCAGGGGTGGGGGCAGAGAATGAATAGGTGTAGCACAAAAAAATTTAGAGTAATGAAACTATTCTCTGTGATACCATAATGATGGATACACATCATTGTAGATTTGGACAAATTCATGGACTGTACAATATCAAGTGAGCCCTAATGTAAACTCCAGACCATGGGTGATTAGGATGTGTCAAAGTAGGTTTATCAGTTACAACAAATCTATCATTCTGGTGAAGGATGTCAATAAAGGGAGAAGCTATGCATGTGTGGTGATGGGGTATACATGGGAAATCTCTGTACGTTGACCCTAATTTTGCTCGGATCATACAACTGGTTTTTTTTTTTTAATAGTCTTAATAAGAATTTTTTAAAAAACGGGCAATCAAAAATTTGTCACACTCTTGGGTGTATTATTAAGGAAAAAATCAATAATAATAATAAATTTAGGAGAGCCTTCTGTAAAGGAGAAATAGGAAGGAACCAAATTATCTGAGAAGGAAAAATAAGAAAACATCAGTTATCTGAGTAGCCCACTACAGCAGAAAAAGATGAAACACTACAAAATATGTGTTTTAACAGTAAAATACAGCAAGTTATTTCAATTTCGAAAAATCCAAAAGCAAAGCAGAGGAAATCAACTTCTAGGGTGAGCACAAGTAACAAGGTCTTAGTATCCACAGGGTCTCCTGGCATAACGCCTGAGGTCTGAGCAGCTGAGGACAGAGGTCCTCTGAGGCTTGCTAATAGTCATCCAATATTGCTTCCTCAACCTCACGCTCCTGCCTAAAAGCTGAGATCTCCGTTTGACAGGCCACCTGCAAAGACCCAGCTCATAGACGCATGGTGAGCCTCTGAGGTGGACATCACTACCCTCACATTTAAGAATAGGAAACTGTTTCTCAGAATTAAGCAACCTTTGCAGAGACACACACTAAATGACAAAAAGAATCAAAAACTGGTTCTACCTCACTTAAAAGCATCTGAGCTCCCATGTAAAAGCATCTGAGCTCCCATGTATATCATTCCTCAAAAACTGGCCCTTGTCTCCCTCCTTAACCCCATCACCCACAACTTAACCTCAGGAATCTTTTTTTCTCTCTGTTATACCAGGCTAATTAACATTCAACAAATACCATATATGTTCTCTTAGTTCCCTGTGCCTTCCTACACAGTTTGTTACATTTTAGCTTATATTACTCCTACCCATCCTTCAGCTAGTCAACAACTTAGGTCTCCTTCTTTTTTTTTTTTTTAGATATCCTCTGCAACACCTCCAGAGAACCTTCCTCCCTTACTCCCAAGATCTCTTATAATGTAATTTATTGTAACGACACATGGTACATTTCTGGTTAAATGTTTACCTGCTCTCTTAACTGTATCTAAACATCTCTGTTATTTTCTACACTAACAGAGTTTTGGGCATGGAGTAATTGCTTAGTGTTTGTAGAATGAAGTTCTGTCTCATTTTTCAGACCTTTTAATCTAATGAAATACTCATGTAACTTATTATAATTGATCCAGCATTTAATACCACTGAAGAGCTTGGAATCACCTGCAGCCATGAGAGAACTCTGGGACTCCCTCTGCTTGATTTAGATAATCAGACTAAACAATGAATCCCAACTTTGATGCCTGAGGGACTGCTCTTTTCATGCTTCCCTCATTCCCTTCATTACCAAGGAGATGGAAGTATGAGATCTATGACAAAAACATCTTTTCCTGACAGTTGTTCTGAAAGGACATACTCCTTGTTGAAGCCCCATTCAAGGTTTTGAAATTATAAATGTGTGTAGTTATCATGTTTATCAGCCATCTCTTTAAAAAAAAAAAGTCAAACATGGTTTTCCTCTAATGAACTTGCTTATCTTTCCCTAGTAAATCTGTTTAATGCTCATTATCAATGTTCTTTGAGAATTCACTGATGACCTATTACTTCCTGTGTTAGTCAGAGAGCATATTAGAATGTATACACTCTATCAGAAAGCTCAGTTTCTGAACTCAGTGGAGAGAAGTACCTGTCCTTAAAGAGTTAATAAGCTACTACTCTGAGCATCAGTTTCACTTTTACAGTGTCTTAAGCACTGGGAAAAACTTGGCTTCAAGTTTGGAGGTGTTTCAAGGTAGATCATCTCTTTGCACATCTGGGAAGTATATGCCATGACATATTGTACGATTTGTCAAATTGTGTTCAACTGTAAGAAAGCAGTCCTGAAGTTAGACCCTCTTCTCTGAAGTTTTTCTTCTGTCATTTCTGAGATTTAAGAAAGGTTTCAAGACCAAGTACTGTCATTCTATGCGATACTGCACTGGCCTCTGGCAATAAATCACACTTGTAACAGCTTGAAGTGCATTTACTCACAGATGATATACATTTTACAATTAATGGTGAGTTTTACAACTCATCGGATTTGAAGTAGGTCACAAAGAAATGTTAAGAGTTTCAAAACTCTATCTAGTATGTGCTTTTTCTTATCAGAAAATTTTGCTATTTTTAGCAATGTGAGGGGACTTTTGGGATGATCTCATGCAATCCCTTAATTTTATAGATTATGAGCCTGAGACCTGGGAAGGTTAATTGATTTTCCCAAAGTCCCAGAGCTAGTTAGTGGCAAGTCAACACCAGAGCCCATCTTTTATTTTTGTCTCAAAGGCTCTCTTTCCACTCTGCCAGGCTGTCTCTAGTCTCTGGCTACGCAAACCAGGCTTCTGAAGTGCATTATTAAAGGATTATCTGTTCTGCCCTTGGTGGCTGGGTCAGCAATAAGATTATTAAATTTTTATCTCATTCAGAGCTCTCCAACCTGGGAGATTCTCATCTGCCAGACTTAATCTGCCAAAAATATGCAGAGGGAAGTAATGACACACAGTAGTCACAGAATTAGATACTCAAAGTCGTTAGCTGGGAAATCCATGGTCCAGTCTACAGCCAAATTGTGTGGTTTCTTTTTCTTTTTCTTTTTTTTTTAAGCATTTCTTCCCTCCATTTATGCATCCATGAAAACCTGTGCACAGCCAGCTCGGTCTGAACCTGCACAGATAGCTCCCGGAAGTGCCTACACTCTGACATCTGCCTAAATGCCAAATGAGCTGCCGTATGATAATGAATACAAAATGAATTAATAATGATATGTGAATCATGAATACAATTTACAGTTCCTCAGACAAAATAGTGTCTTTTTTAGCCTGCACCTGCATAAACTACCTCCTGCAAGCTCAGTCACAACCTGCCAGGCTCTCTCCTGACACACCACCGCCATCTACTGTCACCGGGCAGAATGGCAGCCTCACTTCAAACGTATCCGAGCTCGTGTCTGCTCTTTCTTAGAGCCAAACAGGTATTTGCTTTAAAAGTCTTTAGCTTTCCAAAGCTGAGCGCTCATCTTTCTTTCAGTTACTTTTGTTGCAAATAACTTGGGACTACTCTGGGACCAAAATAGTTGACAGCTTGTTTTAACACACCACAGAATCTAAACAACGGGAATAATTCCATCTTGAACCTAAAGCAGTTCTTTGCTTAAAAACAAACAAACAAACAAACAAAAAACGAACAAACAAAAAAGAAACAGTAATTAAATAACAATGTGTTTATTTCTCTTTTGACGTCTTTACAGATAACTTTCTTCATGGAAGTCCACCAGCTTATCAGACGTTCTGAGGCTTTCAAAATTTTCATCACAAATAAACTTAGCCTTTCTAGACTCCACATACTGGGGCCTCCCTGCTGGCTCAGTAGGAAAGAATCCACCTGCCAGTGCAAGAGTCATGGGTTCAATCCTTGGGTCAGGAAGATCCCCTGGGGAAGAAAATGGCAACCCACTTGCGTATTCTTGCCTGGGAAATCCCATGGACAGAAGGAGCCTGGCAGGCTACGGTCCATGCGGTTGCAAACCAGTCGAACACAATTCAGCAACTAAATGATGACAACGGACTCCATAGAGACACATCATTAAAATTAAAAGTGATATTTGCTTTATTACCTCTGCCTTGTAGTGAGCATTTGCTGTTTGCTCTCTCACTTCCTCCCCACTGCCCCCAACATCTATCATTAACTGTGTCTGAATTTCTCCCCTTTGAGCAAGATAATCCTAGGAACAGATATCTATTTTAGAAGAGGTCACTTTGGCCTCTCAGTAGAGAAAAGAGCATAGGGGAAGTATGTAAGGAGGGAGGACTTAGGAGGCTGGTGTGGGATTTGAGTGAGTGATAACTGTGATTCAGCTAGTGTAATGGTGACAGAGGTGGTGAGAAGTGGCAGGATCTGGGATGAATTTTGAAGGCAGGAGTAATAACTGTCTCTTATACACATCTAGATGTGTATAAGAGACAGCTCTAAGAGTTACCTTCTTCCATGTAGTTCCAAACTGACTCTGACTTGGTCACTGGATAGCTTGTGAGCAGGGCATAAGAGCTCCAAGGTCAAGATTGGATTGACCCACAAAGGAATGGTGGTTTTTATTGGACATCAGATAATGAAGAACAAGGGAGAGAGACAAGTTATGTTGGAAATGACTTTTACTTGAACCTAAGTTTAAGGGAGATTGGAGGAGATCATCAGAAAGTTTTAACTCAAAATTTAGCAAGGAAATGTTGTACCTCCATTTATGTTAGAAATAAGGTTTACAGATAATTTGCATAAAGGTATAGAGAGGGTTATGTATTTTAAATGATTATAGCCCAGGCTATAATTTTACCTTTGGAAAGAGCAGAAAGCAGATTTTCAAGGGATGAAGAAAGAAAGGGACCTACTTAAGAGGCACCTTGAAGTCTTTATCATCAAATTAGAACTGAATGAAAGGAAAATGAGCTACCTTTACACCTACTGCTTTTCCTCTGAAAATGGCAAAATTTCTCAGCAGTGAGTTTGAGTGATTTTCCTGGAAGGGACTCACATCCAAGACAACATTGAGATGCATCATCTTACAAGATCAGATGGGAAGTCTGTAGCAGCAGCAGTCAGGAAACCATTTTACAAAGACTAGGACACCATTCAAAGTAGTCACAGACTATTTTAACATTTAAGAGAGGAATTTTATAGATCCTAAAATGTATCAAGCCCTTTCAGGTTTGTTTCAAGATCACTGTGGTAATTTAAAATATACAAGTTGCCCCCCACTAAAACAATGCTGATTCAGTATAATTTTTGAGCTTTACTATTTGCTAGACAATGCTTTTCCCTTTGGAGATATTAATGGAACAGAGACCACTGATTGCTATACTCATGTAGCACAGATCTTACAGGGAGAGCTGGAAAATAAACAAGATAAGTAGTAAGCATGTTGCATGAGAAAGAGTGGCATGTGATGAGGAAAATAAAAAACAGGGAAGAAACAGGAAGTGTCCACTGAGAGAAAAACTGGTGATCAAGGAAGATCTTACTAATAGGAATAAGACCCAAAGAGAAGCAAAGAGTATACAAACAAAGAGGGGCAGTAGGAAAAATAAGAGAGCAAAATAACAGATTAGAGCCAAGGCCTGGCATCGTTTCTCTAACTAGGGGGCCAGACCACATAAACTGCAGAGGAATAACAAAAGGAAAACTCTAGATCTCAGAGAGGAGACAAAGTTAAGAAGAGAATGAATGAAACACTATAAGCAGCATTCACCCTACATATGATGTAAAAGGAAAGAGATCAGTTTAGTGATCAGACATGACCTCTCAAAACTCAGCTGGACACAACAGCAAAGACACAATTCATGAATGATAGGCTGGACTTCATTAAAATTGTCTGCTCTGTGAAAGGCAATGTCAAGAGAATGAAAAGACAAGTCATAGAAAACAGAGAAAACATTTTCAAAAGATATATCTGATAAAGTGTTCTTATTCAAAATATAGCAAAATATCTTGAAACTTAACATAAGAAAAAATGAACTGGATTAAAAAATGGGTTAAAACCTTAACATACACCTTACTAACAAACATATATACACAAAACATACGCAGATTAAAAGATGATCCATATCATATGTCTTCAGGGAAATACAAATTAAAAAACAATAAGATATTACTGATATCACTACATACGTACTGAAATGGCCAAAACCCAGCATACTCATAACAACAAATGGTGGCAAGATGTGGAACAAGAACTTTCATTCGTTGCTGGTGAAAATGCAAAATGATACAGCCACTTTGGAAGAAATTCTGTTAATTTCATTCAAAACTAAACATAGTCTTACCATATGATCCAGAAATCATGCTCCTTGGCATTTATCTAGAGGAGCTGAAAATCTTAGACACAAAAACCTGTGTGCACGCATGCACACTTACACACACACACGGAAGAACAGATAGATATTTAGATAGCAGCTTTATTCATGACTGATGAAACTTGGAAATGGTCAAGATGTCCTTCAGGACATGAATGGATGAAGTGTGGTACATGTCTACAATGAAATGTTATTTCTTTGTCTAACAAAGAATGAACTATCAAGTCATGAAAAGACATGAAGGAAGCTTAAGTGCATGTTACTATGTGAAAGAAACCAGTCTAAAAAGACTACATACTATATGATTCCAAACATATGACATTCTGGAAAAGTTAAAACTATGGAGACAGTAAAAAAAGAAAAAAGAAAAAGTCAGTGGTTACCAGGGGTGGGGGCAGAGAATGAATAGGTGTAGCACAAAAAAATTTAGAGTAATGAAACTATTCTCTGTGATACCATAATGATGGATACACATCATTGTAGATTTGGACAAATTCATGGACTGTACAATATCAAGTGAGCCCTAATGTAAACTCCAGACCATGGGTGATTAGGATGTGTCAAAGTAGGTTTATCAGTTACAACAAATCTATCATTCTGGTGAAGGATGTCAATAAAGGGAGAAGCTATGCATGTGTGGTGATGGGGTATACATGGGAAATCTCTGTACGTTGACCCTAATTTTGCTCGGATCATACAACTGGTTTTTTTTTTTTAATAGTCTTAATAAGAATTTTTTAAAAAACGGGCAATCAAAAATTTGTCACACTCTTGGGTGTATTATTAAGGAAAAAATCAATAATAATAATAAATTTAGGAGAGCCTTCTGTAAAGGAGAAATAGGAAGGGACCAAATTATCTGAGAAGGAAAAATAAGAAAACATCAGTTATCTGAGTAGCCCACTACAGCAGAAAAAGATGAAACACTACAAAATATGTGTTTTAACAGTAAAATACAGCAAGTTATTTCAATTTCGAAAAATCCAAAAGCAAAGCAGAGGAAATCAACTTCTAGGGTGAGCACAAGTAACAAGGTCTTAGTATCCACAGGGTCTCCTGGCATAACGCCTGAGGTCTGAGCAGCTGAGGACAGAGGTCCTCTGAGGCTTGCTAATAGTCATCCAATATTGCTTCCTCAACCTCACGCTCCTGCCTAAAAGCTGAGATCTCCGTTTGACAGGCCACCTGCAAAGACCCAGCTCATAGACGCATGGTGAGCCTCTGAGGTGGACATCACTACCCTCACATTTAAGAATAGGAAACTGTTTCTCAGAATTAAGCAACCTTTGCAGAGACACACAGTAAATGACAAAAAGAATCAAAAACTGGTTCTACCTCACTTAAAAGCATCTGAGCTCCCATGTAAAAGCATCTGAGCTCCCATGTATATCATTCCTCGAAAACTGGCCCTTGTCTCCCTCCTTAACCCCATCACCCACAACTTAACCTCAGGAATCTTTTTTTCTCTCTGTTATACCAGGCTAATTAACATTCAACAAATACCATATATGTTCTCTTAGTTCCCTGTGCCTTCCTACACAGTTTGTTACATTTTAGCTTATATTACTCCTACCCATCCTTCAGCTAGTCAACAACTTAGGTCTCCTTCTTTTTTTTTTTTTTAGATATCCTCTGCAACACCTCCAGAGAACCTTCCTCCCTTACTCCCAAGATCTCTTATAATGTAATTTATTGTAATGACACATGGTACATTTCTGGTTAAATGTTTACCTGCTCTCTTAACTGTATCTAAACATCTCTGTTATTTTCTACACTAACAGAGTTTTGGGCATGGAGTAATTGCTTAGTGTTTGTAGAATGAAGTTCTGTCTCATTTTTCAGACCTTTTAATCTAATGAAATACTCATGTAACTTATTACAATTGATCCAGCATTTAATACCACTGAAGAGCTTGGAATCACCTGCAGCCATGAGAGAACTCTGGGACTCCCTCTGCTTGATTTAGATAATCAGACTAAACAATGAATCCCAACTTTGATGCCTGAGGGACTGCTCTTTTCATGCTTCCCTCATTCCCTTCATTACCAAGGAGATGGAAGTATGAGATCTATGACAAAAACATCTTTTCCTGACAGTTGTTCTGAAAGGACATACTCCTTGTTGAAGCCCCATTCAAGGTTTTGAAATTATAAATGTGTGTAGTTATCATGTTTATCAGCCATCTCTTTAAAAAAAAAAAAGTCAAACATGGTTTTCCTCTAATGAACTTGCTTATCTTTCCCTAGTAAATCTGTTTAATGCTCATTATCAATGTTCTTTGAGAATTCACTGATGACCTATTACTTCCTGTGTTAGTCAGAGAGCATATTAGAATGTATACACTCTATCAGAAAGCTCAGTTTCTGAACTCAGTGGAGAGAAGTACCTGTCCTTAAAGAGTTAATAAGCTACTACTCTGAGCATCAGTTTCACTTTTACAGTGTCTTAAGCACTGGGAAAAACTTGGCTTCAAGTTTGGAGGTGTTTCAAGGTAGATCATCTCTTTGCACATCTGGGAAGTATATGCCATGACATATTGTACGATTTGTCAAATTGTGTTCAACTGTAAGAAAGCAGTCCTGAAGTTAGACCCTCTTCTCTGAAGTTTTTCTTCTGTCATTTCTGAGATTTAAGAAAGGTTTCAAGACCAAGTACTGTCATTCTATGCGATACTGCACTGGCCTCTGGCAATAAATCACACTTGTAACAGCTTGAAGTGCATTTACTCACAGATGATATACATTTTACAATTAATGGTGAGTTTTACAACTCATCGGATTTGAAGTAGGTCACAAAGAAATGTTAAGAGTTTCAAAACTCTATCTAGTATGTGCTTTTTCTTATCAGAAAATTTTGCTATTTTTAGCAGTGTGAGGGGACTTTTGGGATGATCTCATGCAATCCCTTAATTTTATAGATTATGAGCCTGAGACCTGGGAAGGTTAATTGATTTTCCCAAAGTCCCAGAGCTAGTTAGTGGCAAGTCAACACCAGAGCCCATCTTTTATTTTTGTCTCAAAGGCTCTCTTTCCACTCTGCCAGGCTGTCTCTAGTCTCTGGCTACGCAAACCAGGCTTCTGAAGTGCATTATTAAAGGATTATCTGTTCTGCCCTTGGTGGCTGGGTCAGCAATAAGATTATTAAATTTTTATCTCATTCAGAGCTCTCCAACCTGGGAGATTCTCATCTGCCAGACTTAATCTGCCAAAAATATGCAGAGGGAAGTAATGACACACAGTAGTCACAGAATTAGATACTCAAAGTCGTTAGCTGGGAAATCCATGGTCCAGTCTACAGCCAAATTGTGTGGTTTCTTTTTCTTTTTCTTTTTTTTTTAAGCATTTCTTCCCTCCATTTATGCATCCATGAAAACCTGTGCACAGCCAGCTCGGTCTGAACCTGCACAGATAGCTCCCGGAAGTGCCTACACTCTGACATCTGCCTAAATGCCAAATGAGCTGCCGTATGATAATGAATACAAAATGAATTAATAATGATATGTGAATCATGAATACAATTTACAGTTCCTCAGACAAAATAGTGTCTTTTTTAGCCTGCACCTGCATAAACTACCTCCTGCAAGCTTAGTCACAACCTGCCAGGCTCTCTCCTGACACACCACCGCCATCTACTGTCACCGGGCAGAATGGCAGCCTCACTTCAAACGTATCCGAGCTCGTGTCTGCTCTTTCTTAGAGCCAAACAGGTATTTGCTTTAAAAGTCTTTAGCTTTCCAAAGCTGAGCGCTCATCTTTCTTTCAGTTACTTTTGTTGCAAATAACTTGGGACTACTCTGGGACCAAAATAGTTGACAGCTTGTTTTAACACACCACAGAATCTAAACAACGGGAATAATTCCATCTTGAACCTAAAGCAGTTCTTTGCTTAAAAACAAACAAACAAACAAAAAACGAACAAACAAAAAAGAAACAGTAATTAAATAACAATGTGTTTATTTCTCTTTTGACGTCTTTACAGATAACTTTCTTCATGGAAGTCCACCAGCTTATCAGACGTTCTGAGGCTTTCAAAATTTTCATCACAAATAAACTTAGCCTTTCTAGACTCCACATACTGGGGCCTCCCTGCTGGCTCAGTAGGAAAGAATCCACCTGCCAGTGCAAGAGTCATGGGTTCAATCCTTGGGTCAGGAAGATCCCCTGGGGAAGAAAATGGCAACCCACTTGCGTATTCTTGCCTGGGAAATCCCATGGACAGAAGGAGCCTGGCAGGCTACGGTCCATGCAGTTGCAAAACAGTCGAACACAATTCAGCAACTAAATGATGACAACGGACTCCACAGAGACACATCATTAAAATTAAAAGTGATATTTGCTTTATTACCTCTACCTTGTAGTGAGCATTTGCTGTTTGCTCTCCCACTTCCTCCCCACTGCCCCCAACATCTATCATTAACTGTGTCTGAATTTCTCCCCTTTGAGCAAGATAATCCTAGGAACAGATATCTATTTTAGAAGAGGTCACTTTGGCCTCTCAGTAGAGAAAAGAGCATAGGGGAAGTATGTAAGGAGGGAGGACTTAGGAGGCTGGTGTGGGATTTGAGTGAGTGATAACTGTGATTCAGCTAGTGTAATGGTGACAGAGGTGGTGAGAAGTGGCAGGATCTGGGATGAAATTTGAAGGCAGGAGTAATAAACATCGCTGATGAATTGGATTTGACATAGGGAGAAAGAAAAAACTCAAAGGCAGCATCTTGATTTTTGTCTTGAACAACCGATTTAAAGAAGAAACAAGGGATTATGATTTAGACATTTTAAAAGATTCCTACTTGACACTGATATAGAGCTGACAGATAATAGGAGCCTGCTCATCATTCTGATTTCCTTTTGGGAAATTATACTTTCCTACTATGTGCAGTTCAGGTAGGATTATGAATTAAGTTGTTCTACCTTTATCTTTTATATGATTTGAGTTGTACACAAATATGCTATGTCTAAAACAAAGCACTAAATTAAAGCAGTGAAACCGTCTGTTTCTTTTGTGGCAAGTTCAGAAAAACTATGTAAACTCTTCCCTCCTTGCTAGAATTCATCTGAAAGCGATGATGTCAGAAACAAACCCCTCTGCTATCTCTGGATTCTTCCTGTGCTCTGCATACTCTGATTCTGATATGAACAATTGAAATGGAAATGAAAAATAACACTATTGACTCTCTCCTCTGTGCAATGAGGGAACTTGACCCAAATCTCTAAGGCCCCTGCTCTGGCCTTCAGATTCTGTGATGGTGCATAACTAAAATAGACCATGTATTTCCTTGTAACTAGGCCACCTTATTAAAACTTAGTCCATTTATTTTCCAGATTACAGTGTTCACAATCATGTTATCTTTAAAAGTTTTTGCTAAGATTTAGGAAGAAAGAATGTTGTTGCCAAGTAACCAGACTTATAGGAAGAAATGAGTTAGGCAGCAGCAGAAATGAAAATAAAAAATGCCAAAAGAAATTCTTTAAAATTACCATTAAGGATATGGTTTAAGTGTTCAAGTATGATTCTCCCTAGAAAAATACATTTATATTTGAACTTTCAAATCAAGTGTTGAGACTTAGGAAAAACCAATGGAAATGAATGAGTGATAGCATCTCACATCTATAATCCATTTTCACTGAATATTTCCACAGTACTGTACCAAAAGAGCTTGATCATTACCTGTCATTAATTCATTTATCAAATATATATTGATGGAATGAATCACAAGGGATGCTGTGAAGTGCACTGACTGAATAAAATCATTTAGAAATAGGAAAGTTGGCATGTACAAAAATAAATTTCCACAACAAACAGGCATGAGTAATTCATTATGAGTAGATAGTTCTAATTTCCTCACATTATCCATTTACTTTTGGTAAAGTCACATAGAAGCCTAGAAATTTCACTTTGCCCTTCACAATCTTTTCTACTATCCCTAGATAATACATCCACTTTTCCTTCTTGTTTCTGAACTCTCTCTTACCTGTCCATCAAACCTTGATTCCACAGATCATAGCACAGATTTCATTTTTTTCTTCTTTTCTCCTAGACAAAAGGAGGCTGCTCATTTGATCCTCTTACTGAAACAGAGAAAAGAGAGTTTAATAGCTTTAACAAAATCTTTTATTTTATATGTCAAAGTTATTTTATTCATACAACACATTTTACAGTGCTGACAAAATTTCACCCTGTGCCAAAACACTGCATGCCATTCTCAATAGTTTTGGAATTTTTAATCTCTGCAAATATAATTCAAGTTTATGCATATGAACTGAAATGAACTGAAATGCGAATGAACTGAACTGAAATGACCCCTTAAAGAAGGGCAGTTGGAAGCAGGACTCACTGGCATGGAAACATTTCTTGGGTAACATATCCCTGGTTTGTTTTGTTTTGTTTTTTCTTTTCTTTTTTTCAATTCAGCATCAGTCACCAATTACAAATCCAACTTATAAATACCTAAGATGCACTTAGGAATGAATAATATACATTCTTAATTGATTTTATGTTCCATGCTAAATCTGAAGTTCCCCACTGTATGTGTTAAAGGAAAAATAAATGGTAGAGATTTCAGCAAGTTTCTACAGTATATAAAAGCAAACATAATATAATGAAGTCTGTGGGAGATACTGATATTTTTCCTCTAATATACATCCCCTGCTTCTCTTTTCATTGTAATAGAAAGTCTGGTTCAGCAGATGGTCACTTAGATTACTAAGACTACATTTCCTGGCAACCCTGATAGCAAGGTATAGCCACATGACTAAGTTCTGGGCAATGGGGTATCAGGAAAGTGGCAGGTGAACGTTCCATTATTGGCAGCTATGAATAAATGACGGTGAATCATCTTGAGGTATACGCAGCTAAGTGCAACACTTTAGGAGCAGCAGAGCAAGAAGATGGAAAGATCCTTGGTCCTGATGATTCCATAATGCTTAAACATTACACCAATCAACTTTCATGTGTGTGCAAAATGAACTTCTACCTTGTTTATTGATTTTTTTGTGGATCTCTGCTTCAGATGACAATTCTATATTCTAAGAATACAATGCCTATTTGTGCAGGCAAAGAAATATCTGCCCCAATTTTGTTTATAGGTGTGCTGCCAAAAGGGGTTTACCTTATAAAGTGTAGCAGGTGAGTCATAACCCTGGAAAATGCTGGAGAGACAGGAAGGCTATTCTAGGATGGTACATAAGGACACTTTTGTGATGAGAATGAACCAATGAACCACTCAGTGCAAAGAGGAAATATTACAGAAAGTAGTGGAAGTCCATTTTGCTTAGTTCTCTGGAAAAAATTTGATATAATTTGCTCATTAAAGAGCCATTAATTCACTCATCAGTTCAGTTCAGTTGCTCAGTTTTGTCCCTCTCTGCGACCCAATGAACTGCAGCACGCCAGGCCTCCCTGCCCATCACTAACTCTCGAAGCCTACTCAAACTCATGTCTGTTGCGTCAGTGATGCCATCCAACCATCTCATTCTTTGTGGTCCCCTTCTCCTCCCACCTGTAATCTTTCCCAGCATCAAGGTATTTTCTAATGAGTCAGTTCTTCACATCAGATGACCAAAATATTGGAGTTTCAGCTTCAGCATCAGTCCTTCCAGTGAATTTTCAGGACAGATTTCCTTTAGGATGGACTGGTTGGATCTCCTTGCAGTCCAAGGGACTCACAAGAGTCTTCTCCAACACCACAGTTCAAAAGCATCAATTCTTTGGCACCCAGCTTTCTTTATAGTCCAACTCACATTCGTACATGACTACTGGAAAAACCATAGCTTTGACTAGATGGAACTTTGTTGGCAAAGTAATGTCTCTGCTTTTTAATATGTTGTCTATGTTGGTCATAGCTTTTCTTCCAAGGAAATTTGCTGGTATTATTGTTGGTAATATTGTTGGTACGATTCTTGCTATTATCTTATCCCTAGTGGTTCAGACAGTAAAGACTCTGCCTGCATTGTAGGAGACACAGGTTCAATCCCTGTGTCAAGAAGATCCCCTGAAGAAGGTAATGGCTACCAACTCCAGTATTCTTATGTGGAAAATCCCATGGACAGAGGAGCCTGGTGGGCTAAAGTCCATGGGTCTGCAAAGAGTCAGTCAGTGAGTGACTAATACACACATAGTATAAAAATAATGGGACAGTATGTCTTGAAATTTGAGGGACTTGTCATCTGGGAGGGGGGATTGGATATCTTTCCATTGGGAAAATACCAAAAATTTCCATGATCCTTGTAAGTAAGTAGCTATTTCTGGCTAGGTGTGATCACTCACCTAGAGCCAGACAACCTGGAATGTGAAGTCAAGTGGGCCTTAGAAAACATCACTACAAACAAAGCTAGTGCAGGTGATGGAATTCCAGTTGAGCTATTTCAAATCCTGAAAGAAGATGCTGTGAAAGTGCTGCACTCAATATGCCAGCAAATTTGGAAAACTCAACAGTGGCTACAGGACTGGAAAAGGTCAGTTTTCATTCTAATCACAAAGAAAGGCAATGCCAAAGAATGCTCAAACTACCACACAATTGCACGCATCTCACACGCTAGTAAAGTAATGCTCAAAATTCTCCAATCCAGGCTTCAGCAATACGTGAACCGTGAACTTCCAGATGTTCAAGCTGGTTTTAGAAAAGGCAAAGGAACCAGAGATCAAATTGCCAACATCCGCTGGACCATCGAAAAAGCAAGAGCGTTCCAGAAAAACATCTATTTCTGCTTTATTGACTATGCCAAAGCCTTTGACTGTGTGGATCACAATAAACTGTGGAAAATTCTGAAAGAGATGGGAATACTAGAGCACCTAACCTGCCTTTTGAGAAATCTGTATGCAAGCCAGGAAGCAACAGTTAGAACTGGACATGGAACAACAGACTAGTTCCAAATAGGAAAAGGAGTACGTCAAAGCTGTATATTGTCACCCTGCTTATTTAACTTATATACAGAGTACATCATGAGAAATGTTGGGCTGGAGGAAGCACAAGCTGGAATCGAGATTGCCAGGAGAAATATCAATAACATCAGATATGCAGATGACACGACCCTTATGGCAGAAAGTGAAGAAGAACTAAAAAGCCTCTTGATGAAAGTGAAAGAGGAGAGTGAAAAAGTTGGCTTAAAGCTCAACATTCAGAAAACGAAGCTCATGGCATCTGGTCCCATCACTTCATGGGAAATAGATGGGGAAACAGTGGAAACAGTGTCAGACTTTATTTTGAGGGGCTCCAAAATCACTGCAGATGGTGATTGCAGCCATGAAATTAAAAGACACTTACTCCTTGGAAAGAAAGTTATGACCAATCTACATAGTATATTCAAAAGCAGAAACATTACTTTGCCAGCAAAGGTCTGTCTAGTCAAGGCTATGGTTTTTCCTGTGGTCATGTATGGATGTGAGAGTTGGACTGTGAAGAAGGCTGAGCACTAAAGAATTGATGCTTTTGAACTGTGGTGTTGGAGAAGACTCTTGAGAGTCCCTTGGACTGCAAGGAGATCCAACCAGTCCATTCTAAAGGAGATCCGTCCTGGGTATTCATTGGAAGGACTGATGCTAAAGCTGAAACTCCAATACTTTGGCCACCTCATGCGAAGAGTTGACTCACTGGAAAAGACTCTAAGACTGGGAGGGATTGGGGGCAGGAAAGGAAGAGGATGTCAGAAGATGAGATGGCTGTATGGCATCACTGACTTGATGGATGTGAGTTTGAGTGAACTCCGGGAGTTGGTAATCAACAGGGAGGCCTTGTGTGCTGCAATTCATGGGGTCACAAAGAGTCGAACTCGACTGAGCGACTGAACTGAACTGAACTGAACTGAATACTAGAAACTGCTATATGTAGGGATAACTTTTTAACTGGTTATTGAATGATTAAAATGCTCTTCATAGATGCAAATAAGAGCCAGGATGAAAAGGTGGCCAGTTGTATAGGACCAGAGAGTCAATGCACAATGGCCTTGAAATTGTACTTGTCTTACAATTGCAAAGAAACATGAAAACTATTTTGAAAGCCATAGTTTCAAAAGAAAAGGAAACTCACAAAGTATGTAAAATACACTGAAAAACAGTAGAAATAAGTATTTTGTCACTTCCATCAGAAATGGAGCATCAGAGATATACAACAAGGCCAGCACTAAATATCCTTTCCTTGTGCTGAAATGTTAAAAAGAAAACCAGGCATCATGACATGGGACACAATATGAAAAGTAGCAGAAAAACAAAACTGGAATAAATCTGAACTAAAGTATAAGTAGCTTAACTTTCTATGTCTGAATCACACAGAATGTAACTTATAGTCATGTCCAGCTCTGTGTGACCATACGGACTGCTGCAGCCTGCCAGGCTCTTCTGTCCATGGGATTCTCCAGGCAAGAACACTAGAATGGGTTGCTGTGCCCTCTTCCAGGGAATCTTCCCAACCCCGGGGTCAAATCTGAGTCTCGTATTTACCTGCATTGGCAAGTGGATTCTTTACCACAAGTGCCACCTGGGAAGCCTTTACAGTTACATGAAATGTAAACTGGTCTCCTTCTCAATGAAGCAGACTATGCCTTTTGTGGTCAATTAAAAACAAAATCAGAAACATTTTCTTAATTATAGCCACTCTCTGTGGGGTAGAAGGACACATTTTAATCTCTAGTCGACAAGTTGATCACTAATTTTGAGATCAGCAATTGGGGTAACTTAAAAGTAAGGCAAATCAGTTGAAGTTCTGAAAAAACAGATAATGTACAGTAGCATCACAGGATATATTTCATTATTTACATTTCATGCCTTTCAATATACCTTCCAAGAATTGTGTGGTTAGGAAAATTATTTTTAAACAACTGAAGAAAGACCATATAGATATGGGACCAATTTAGTCAAATTGAAAGATGGAAAAAGTGACTTGAAAATAATTTCACTTGTACTCTATCCATGAAAACTACCTTCATTTCCACTGTGAATAATGACTATTGATATCTAGGTTTTAGCAGCAGAAAAGTTTTGAGAAAATTGTAAATAAAAATTCTCCATTATGATCAAAGTACTGATAAATCCTATGTTTTACAATCAATCTACTATTTGTGATTTTTACTATAATACTATAATGCTATATAATGCTATATAATTCTAAAAATTCTCCATTATAATCAAAGTACTGATAAATCCTTTGTTTTATAATCAATCTACTATTTGTGATTTTTACTATAATACCCCAGGCTGTTCCAAATGTTGAACAAATACTTAAACAATATAGAGAAGGGGTGGGGATTTTATAAAATTATATAAGATTGAGCAAAATAGATGTCTGACTTTTCTCACTCCCAAGACCCATTAAAATGATAATAAACTAATGCCACCAAAAAGTATAAAACTATTAGAGAAGAGGGAACTAAAAGTGTAGGGGGATCCATGTCCAAGAGCTTTTAAGGAATTGAAGTTTATTGAGGACAAAGAGGATAGAATACTGATGACAAAGGCAGCCAATTAACAAAAGTTAAAGATCAGAGGAATCTATTACAAAGAAAGCTTATCAGCTTGGTGGGGCCTTGGAGAGATTTGATATGAAACACCATGTACCTTGCTAAGTGGGTCCTGAAACGGTGAAATCAACTGAAGACAAGAGGTACAAGTATGACTTCCCCAACCCAATCTTCATACGCTGAAAAACCCAAGAGCCAGGCCCCTAGGGAACACACACACACACACACACACACACACACACACACACACACACACACACACACAAGATTACCAGAAGAGAGACAGCTGGGCAAAGAAATGAGGCAGAGTGGCACCAGGAAAGTCAGTGGGTGCCGACCAGCTCCCAGCTATTTTAAAAGCCAGCTAACAACTCCCTCTACTTACATACATAGAAAGTTTTTGCATATTTAGGCTTTTTTGTCTGTTTGTCTGTTGTTTGGCTTTGGTTTTGATTTTTGCAATGGCCTCTCCATTTTACATATGGAGGTACGAAATGTACTCACTGGTTTCAGCCAACCATTTATCCATCCAACAAACAGTAAAATATTAGAAAAGCATGTGAAAATGAATATACAAGGCAGGTTTTCTGAAAACAGTTTAATTTATCTAAGGAAACAAAGATTAGAAATAGGTTTCTAAGTGTAAAGAAATGTGTTTGCTAATTAATGACTTTGCTGTTTCCTCTTCCTGCTGAATGGGAGTTAATTCCCAGTGTGACAGACCCTGTGAACGCAGCAATGAATGAGACATGTCCTTGACTTGAAAAAGTTTACCTTCTAGGGGATGGACCAGATCCCACAGTGCTGCAGTAAGGGTACTCCTTGCAGAGGAGTAAAAATGCAAAGGAGAAGGCCTTGACCTCAAATGGTCCAGAGAACAGGATGATTGGGAATCCAATCATTCTGGAGTCCTGCATGTAGTGACTAGGATAGACTGAAATTTATTTAAAAAAAAAAAAAACACATAAACCTCAGGAGAACACTCATCCCCTTGAGGCAGAATGAGAACATATGAGATGGTGGCTCCGATTTTCAATATTCACATTGCATCTGAAGCCTGCTCTCTCAACAAAAGAAAAGAATGTCCCTTCTCCATATGCTTCAGTGTATGCTCCTACAGTGACATTGTTCTTCACTTTACCATTTCGCTTTCACCCATCACCTTCCTCATTT
>SJYX01013002.1:0-11157 GCA_006410675.1 Oreotragus oreotragus | reverse complement strand
CTCCTCCATCCATGGGATTTTCCAGGCAAGAATACTGGAGTGGGGTGCCATTGCCTTCTCTAGTGACCCCACCTAGGGTTGCCAAATTAAGCAACTACAAGCCGGAAGCCCAGTTTGGGTGGAATTTCAGATTGGCAGCTGAAAGACCCCAGTTGCCCCTGAACACAGCCTCCTTACCTGGGAAATTAAGGTTCCTCTGCTCCTCTCCCTCTCTCCCAAACAGGGGCAGCCTGCAGCTCTGACTGACTGACAGAGGGGTGCACAAGAGACAGCCCCCCTTTCTCAGGGAGGGACCCCTCAGTGCAGGCCCTGCAGGAGTGTTGCTCCAAGAGGCCAGGCAGCAGTCGGGCTCCAGGGGGAGACCCGTCCTGAAAATCTGCTCCTCCCAGCATCCCTCCCTCTCTTTCAGAGGCCTGTTTCTCAATGTCACAAGAATCCTTGTCTTAGATGGGAGACACATCTAAAACAGTGACCCATGAATGTGATCTTACTTTCTCCTTCCCTAATTAAAAAAATTGTGAAGATTTGTAAAAATAAGCGGGATTTTTTTTCTGAAGAAAATGTAATGATGTTTAAGAGAACCTTGTCAGATATGAATATTCAGCTTTTGCTGTGTGAAAAACTAGAAAATTTGTGAACATAAAGATCACAATATTTGTTAGATTATTAAAATTCTCAATGTAATGACGGCTCATCACAGAAGCCAGATGCTCCTCTCCTTCCAAAACGCATTGTCACTTTCCCCAAGAGAAAATGACTCAGCATTTTTTTTGTTGTCTTGGAATTTACTTTTAGTAAAGATAGATGTGTCAGATATGTGTTATCCTATGAATTTAGCATGAAAAGATTGGGAGTGGGAAAGAAATACAGGTAGGGTCCATTTATGGCTTTATCTTTCACATTTTAACTTTAATTCAATTACTTTTTAGTTATCAAATTCTAGCTATATTTGTTGATTATTTCCATGTTGATTTGAATGCTGCTACTATAATCTATTTGTTTACATATGGTTCCATTTCTGATCTTCCACTTTGTTCTGTAAACCTTTCTGCCTCGTTCTTTGCTGTTATTCGACTTTTTATTTTTAATTATTGTGGCTTTAGAACATGTTGTAGTATATGGAAAAATGAGTCTTTCTTCTTTTCTGTTGTCTTTTTAAAAACTATTGGCTGTTCAATATTCACTCTATCAAAGAAGTCTATAAATGATTCTTATAAGTTTCAAAGAGTTCCAAAGAACAGCAAGAAGAGACAAGACGGCCTTCTTCATGATTAGCGCAAAGAAATAGAGGAAACAACAGAAAGGGAAAGACTAGAGATCTCTTCAAGAGAATTGGAGATATCAAAAGAATATTTCATCCAAAGCTGAACGTAATAAAGGAGAGAAATGGTAAAGACCTAATAGAAGCAGAAGAGATGAAAAACAGATGGAAAGAATACACAGAACTGTACAAAAAAGGTCTTAATGAGCTGGATAATCATGACGGTATGGTCACCACCCAGAGCTAGCACTTGGAACTCTTATCCAAAGAGAAAGCTAAACCATCCCAAACTCTACATTTCAAAAACTGCCAAGTAAGGAAAAATAAAAAGAAACCAACCGAAACACTGAAGGGCTCTAGTGTCTAAAAGAAGCTTCAGTGACTGCATTTACTTTATGCTAACTTTTTCTATAAGAGGCCAGTTAGTAAATATTTGGGGCTTTAAGGGCCTGCAGCCACTACTCGACTCTGTCCTTGTGTTTTGTTTTTATTTGAACTTTTTATTTTGTAGTGGGGTACAGTGATTAACGATATAGTGATAGTTTCAGGTGACCAGCAAGGGGATTCAGCCATACGTATGCATGTGTCCGTTCTTCCCCAGAGTAATTGTGTGTTGAAAGCAGCCATAGGTGACAAATAAATGGATGACCATGATGTGCTCCAATAAAACTTTATTTATGGATAATAAAGCTTGGACTTCACATAATTTTCATATGTTATGAAATCTTCTTCTTCTTCTGTTTCTTTTCAATTGTTTGAAAATAACAAAGCGTTTTTAGGTTGCAAGGCCTAGATACCAGGTGGCAGACCCTGCCTTCACCCACAGGAAAGACTCATTTGCCTTATGAACCAGGGTACAGTCCTTTGATAGGGCCAATACCACTCAGAGAAATAAAATTAAATAGTAGGAAGAGCTTGATGTGGATTCAGTAAACTATCATCCATAGCAAATCGCCCAGAAAACTCTCTGAATTTTGAATCAACTGGGCTTTCTTCACAAACACTCTGAGGGAATGTCTTTCACAGAAATGATATTTAAAAACAAACAAAAAAAGAGACCAAATTCCTAAATAAAACCACTCTGGCACTTAATGGATCAAAAGAAAAAAAAATGCAATGACCAGGTTATTGTTTGCCCTGATAAACTTAGCAAGCTCCAGCACAACAAATTTCTTCCACTTTGAGCAAGCTGTTGAAACTAAGACCTAATACATTATTCTGAGGTTTAAAAAAATGATTGCACATGAGGCATGTACTCACCAGAGTTCTAGACTGGCTGAAATAATTTTGGCTATAGGAAATATCTTGCATATATTAAAAGACAGTGAATGAAATTATCTGTATTCCAGCCTTCTCAAAGCTCTGCATTTATCTTTTGTTTCTCATTTTCTAAGTGACATTCTCAAATCACTCTATTGAAAAGCAACAAATAAAAATAAAAACAGAAAGTTGCCAGTGCTTTCATGTGAGTGTGAAAAATAGCCTCAGAAGGTACCAAAAATCTCTGTGCTCTTCAAAATTCCATGCAGTTTTCTGGCTTGTCATTTTTAGCCATTGACGTTACTTGAAAGCTGGACTCTGTAACAACTGAAATGATTGTAGGATGTTTTCTGCAGACATTTTTGGAAGCAGCCTTTTGTAGAGAAGACATTAAAACACAGGGTTTCAAGGCACAGGCTTTGGCAGGATGGAGCCCTGGGCTCACAATGCATCTGTACTTAACCGTGTGTGACTTGGGACAAATTACTCTGAACCATTAGGAAAATGGGGCTGATAATAGTGATCTTTCACCATCATTGTGAAGCAAAATGAGATATTGTGCACAAAGCATTTAGTACAACGGTTGGCACACGGTAAGGGTTAGAAAAATGGCAGCTTGTGTTATTATAGCTATGAGATTTACTCTGTGTGGTTGTGTGTGTGTGTGTTGGAATATATTCCAGGAAGAATCACTGACACGTGTGTCTTGTGGCCCTTACAGACTGATCAGACACGTTCTGGGAAATAAAACCATCGAACAGACTTTGAAAGGACATCTCAGTCCATCAGGCCTTTGCAGAGGAATCAAACCTTGAGTGACTAGATCCTGTGAAATCATAGAGATGCTGAGCATTTCAAGTACATTTCTCAGCTGACTGTCAAAGCACAACTTCCTCAACAACAGCAGGGCCGCTCAGAACGGAAACATGCCCACCCACACGCAGGCGTTAGAGCAGTTGGATGTATGTTCTAAGGTTTACACTTGCTTAAAGCAGCACAAAACAGAAACGTCTGAAAGAGCCTAGAGGGGGAAAAAAAGGATGCATGAATACGTGCAATCTGTCCATATGGAAGTGCTCCTTCCCAAAGAAAAGCCTGCCAGGGAAATGAAGACGCTGAGACACATTACAGTAAGTCTTCTACGTATGAACTTTCAAGCTGAGCGCTTTCCAAGATGTGAACAGGCGTGCCTGCCCCTGTGTGTCAGCTGTTGTGCTGTACCACTCTGCTTTGCAAGGTGCGCATTCTGCCCTATCAGTCATGTCCGACTCTGTGTAACCCTGTGGACTACAGCCTGTGAGGCGCCTCTGTCCATGGGTTTCTCCAGGCAAGAATACTGCAGTGGGTTGCCATGACCTCCTACAGGGGATCACTGTACTGTACTGTAAGATTAAAAAATTTTTTTTTAGTTTTTTATGTGGTTATTATTTGTGTGAAAAGTATTGTAAAGCTATCACAGTACAGTATCATATAGCCACCTGTGTTAGTTGGACACCTAGGATAACTTTGTTGGACTTAGGAACAATATTGGACTATGAATGCACTCTGGGAACAGAACTTATTTGTATATAGGGGACTTACTGTAGTAAGACTTGGAAGGTAAGAATTAGAATGAATTGAGGCATTATATTATTCCCATGAATTCAAAGAACAACCCACTGAACTTGGTGAAAATCTCTTCTGAGTTTAACTATAAAACCTCCTGAAGAATCTAAAGCCTCTGTCTTCAACAATACCTGCGTCTGTTTCAGTCTGTTGCTGGTAGGCCTGACTTAGAGAAAGAACTCAGGTAAAATGAGCTGATCTGTTTCCTCTAAAGCTCTTTCTGTTTTCAGTTCAGTTCAGTAACGGTAACCCCCTCCAGTATTCTTGCCTGGAGAATCCCGTGGACGGAGGAGCCTGGTAGTCCACGGGGTCGCAAAGAGTCNTACCTGCGTCTGTTTCAGTCTGTTGCTGGTAGGCCTGACTTAGAGAAAGAACTCAGGTAAAATGAGCTGATCTGTTTCCTCTAAAGCTCTTTCTGTTTTCAGTTCAGTTCAGTAACGGTAACCCCCTCCAGTATTCTTGCCTGGAGAATCCCGTGGACGGAGGAGCCTGGTAGTCCACGGGGTCGCAAAGAGTCGGACACGACTGAGCGACTTTACTCTTACTCTCAGTCACTTAGTCACGTCCGATTCTTTGCATTCCCATGGACTGCAGCACACCAGGCTTCCCTGTCCATCACCTACTCCGAGAGCTTGCTCAAACTCATGTCCATCACTAGCTGGTGATGCCATCCAACCATTTCATCTTCTGTTGTCCCCTTTTCCTTCTGCCTTTAATCTTTCCCAGCCCTTCGGTCTGTTCCAATGAGTCAGTTCTTCGCATCAGGTGGCCAAAGTACTGGAGCTTCACAGCAAAGTAAAGTATTAGTCACTCAGTCATGTCCCACTCTTTGCGACCCCATGGACTGTAGCTTGCCAGACTCCCCTGTCCATGGGATTCTCCAGGGGAGAATACTGGAGTTGCATTTCCTCTTCCAGGGGGTCTTCCTGAAGAGGGATTGAACCTGTGTCTCCTGCATTGCAGGCGGATTCTTTACTGTCTGAGCCACAAGGGAAGTCCACAGCAAAGTAAGGAGAAGACTAATGCTGCTAAAGATTTGGGTAGGGTCTTGTTGAGAGCTTTCTCACTACAAACCTCTTGGATGATGTAGTGGATGACATCATCACCACCTCGTCATTGCATGGGAGCAGGGGAAGAGCCATACACAAGATGCTCACAGCTGATGCAAAATCCAGAGTTTTCCCGGGTTCTCAGGCCACAGATGCGATTGTTGCTGCTGCTGCTGCTGCTAAGCCGCTTTAGTCATGTCCGACTCTGTGCGACCCCATAGACGGCAGCCCACCAGGCTCCCCCGTCCCTGGGATTCTCTAGGTAAGAACACTGGAGTGGGTTGCCATTTCCTTCTCCAATGCGTGAAAGTGAAAAGTGAAAGTGAAGTCGCTTAGTCGTGTCTGACTCTTAGCGACCCCATGGACTGCAGCCCACCAGGCTCCTCTGTCCATGGGATTTTCCAGGCAAGAGTCCTGGAGTGGGGTGCCATTGCCTTCTCCAATATGATTGTTAGGGAGTATCAAACACATTATTCTGGCAACCTAGGGGCTGGCCTTTGCAAACTTTGGCTTTTAGCTTTCTGTACTTCTTACAGAATCCTATTGATCCATTTCCTCCAACATGCAAAAGCCAATGGCTTATATTAAGAAAACCCCAAAAAACAATAAGCCAAGAAGTGAAAGGAGATGTAAAAGTGTGAGGCTGGTCTCTTGAAGGTTCAGAAGGCAGTGAAAGGGATAAAGACTGAAACACACTTCCCAAGACCCAATATGCTTTGGATCAGCTTCAGTTCCTGGGTCCTTTGGTGAAAAAAGATTCTTGACTCTGTAGTGGCTGTAAGCATGGAAAATGTCCCTTTCTGGGACTTCTTGGTAGTCCAGTGGCTAAGACTGCACTTCAATGCAGGGGCCTCGGTTTCCATCCCTGGTCAGGGAACTATAATAGATTCCGTGTGTGGCAACTAAACCCGGTGCAGCCAAGTAAATAAATAGCATTTTTTTTTTAAGTCACTTTCTGTGTTCAACACTAAAGTTTCTGGTTTCCTTGGTTTTTGCTTGCTTTTCATAAACGGCTCAAAAGAGATACCAAGTGCTTTAAAGAGTTTCATAGTTTGTAACCACCCTTTCCTGAAAACATTAAAATCTTTGAAAATAAATTCAACTGGTACCTTTAGAATTACTAGGAGGAGGAGGTTTAGTTGCTAAGTCCTGTCTGACTCTTGCGACCCCATGGACTGTAGCTGCCAGGCTCCTCTGTCTATGGGATTCTCCAGGCAAGAATACTGGAGGGGGTTGCCGTTTCCTTCTCCAGGGAATCTTCCTGGCCCAGGAATTGAACCCAGGTCTCCTTCATTGCAGGCAGATTGTTTACCAACTGGGCTACAAGGAAAGACCCTTAGAAGCTGCCTTCTTTCCTGATGCAGAGTAAAAATCATGAATTTTTTACGGCCAAAATAAAAAATTACAACAAATGCCCTTTTGTGCTATTTAGCTAAAAAGTATATGTAGTAAATAGATTACAAATTGTTCCCCCAAATTTCCATTTTTCACCAGGAATGATTTAGAGAAAAAAACTAATATTAAATATTTTAAAATATTAACTTTTAAATATTAAAAATTTCTAGTGGTTTCAAAATCACTGGAAATATTTATTCTTTTCTTCATTAATAGTTTAACAGTAAACTTGGTTTTCCAAAATTGGGAAAGAGCAGGCTGTGGTGATTTGGGTTATTTGCTTGGAGTTTTATAAACTTCAGGCCCGCCAGTGTTCATGGACTAAACCCCATGAAGGCAGGACCTCACTGGGGGTGAGTGACCACAGCTGGTCCCCCACAGACTTCAAGAGGCCCTTGATTTACATTCAAGTGGGCCTTGTTTACATTGTGGCACTGGATTCACTCCGAAACAGACTGATCGTCAACCTAAACAAAAAGAGCTAGCACAGGCATACCAGAGGGAGAGGTGACTGCTTCTCCTTTCTTTAGCTCCAAGCACATTAAAAAAAAAGAAAAGAAAACCCTAAAAACCCCAAAACACAAACAAAACAATGGACTTTGGCTTGAGTCTTAAAGAGGGGTTTAAAAATGTTTTGTTTTTGCACAACCAAGGCTCAGAGATAGAACATCTCTTACTTTCAAAACACAATCTTCTCCTTGCTAAAAAAAAAAAAAAAAAGAAATGGATGAGAATCAGTTGTTCAAAAAGCCAGTTTAGTAAAATAAGCACGTGTTTTGGAGGATCGCTGTTCATCGGTGGTTATACTTTTCAGGTTCAAATCTTTGCAGAGGAACAGCCCTCCAAAATTCACCAGCACTGAGTGCACTTTAAAATGATGTGAAAGAGAGCAGCAAACGAAAACACCCAAATGACAAGATTTAGGAGGTCTTAAAACAAAACAAAACAGGCAAAGCCCTTCGTAGGAGATTCCACGGCTACTAACTGATCCCTGAAAAGAGAAGAATTGCTCCCAAAGTCATTGCTTGTTTAACGGGACCAGAGTGAGTCACTTTGTTTCAAAGCTGGTATGTGCGTGTCTGGACAAGGCCTTCCTTTCTTATAAAGGCGGCATGCTCTTGTATGTTTGACCCAAATTCGTTATTTGTAACAGCCCCTTTATTTCACTCCCTTTCTAGTCAGGCTTGTCTGTTTTTCTAGGACTTAAAACCGCAGCGTGTCACTGTGGTTCCTTGCAGACCCTTTCACGAAAACCCCAGCCTGGCACTCACTGGCCTGCGATCGTGAGGCAGGCGCTTAGGGTGGCTGAGCCTCAAATTCTTCACATTAGAATTCCTCCAGTCATTGCTTGAAAATGTAGGGAGTGGCCACTAGAAGCTGGGATCAGGACAAATAAGACACAGCCTTACTAGTATTAACCCTCGTGAGTTACGCTGCAGTGGAGAGCCGCACATGTCCATGTCGTGTGTGCCCTAAGCTTTTTGAAGTGTCCCCTACACCAGGAGAGGGTTGGAGGTGGATGACAGGTTCTCCCTGGGGACAAGAGGAGCAGAGGACGTCAGAGAACAGAGGAGAGGGACTGTTGGAAAGTCCTTGGCTAATAGTAACAGCAAGATCACGTAGCACTTACTATGTGCCGGTCCTGGGCTGGGTGTTGGAGGCAGTTTTCATCTCTCTCCACACACCTCTGCAGTGGTTACTATTATTATCTCTAAAGAGGAAATGACGGACCACAAGATTAGCAGCCTGCCCAAGGTCATGCACGCAGGACAAAGTGAAGATTCTCCCCAGCAATGAACGGGAGACTTTGCTCTCCACATGGGTGTGTCCCCATGCTGGCAGCTATGCCCACGGGTGCAACAGTGCCCAGGGAAGGGGTAAGGGCTGGGTGGCAGACAGTTTACACCACAGCACAGCCAGCCTATGCAAGAGTCAGGTTTTACCCATAAAGGATTACTCAAAACAAACAAACAAAAAAAGACGTATATTCAGTTCCTCATTTTGGTTTGTCTCTTCCAGATCATATTTCTTTTCTCACTTAGTTCAAACTGACTGAAAAAGACATGAGTAATTTTTTTCCCCCCTTTAAAACACATGTTGAAAAGAACACTGGGTCACTTGACTGAGGCACAAGGACTTATTCTTGGGAGAGTTAAAAGAAATAAGCAACAAACTTTCAGCTATTGTTTAAATTCTGTCCGAAGGGATTTTTGAATCTAAAGAGTTCATTTTTTTCTCAGGGTCAGGACAATGTCCTACTTAGTACACAGGAAGGTTTTCTATGAGAGAATTTAAAACAGAGATANTTGAAAAGAACACTGGGTCACTTGACTGAGGCACAAGGACTTATTCTTGGGAGAGTTAAAAGAAATAAGCAACAAACTTTCAGCTATTGTTTAAATTCTGTCCGAAGGGATTTTTGAATCTAAAGAGTTCATTTTTTTCTCAGGGTCAGGACAATGTCCTACTTAGTACACAGGAAGGTTTTCTATGAGAGAATTTAAAACAGAGATATGCAAATACACTGGGGAGATTAATAGGAAGACACACCTCTGAGACACAAGCAGTGAAATACTATGACAGATAATATATTTTAGTTTGATTTTTCAAAGTTATATAAATGTTCTTAATTAATATTAAAACAACAATTAATGAGAAATAGCCTTGCTGGTTTGATAAATGGAGCAGAGTCTTTTTCAAGGACATTTTTTCCCCCCCCGGTCTGATTCCAAAGTTAATATAGTTTATGGAGAAAGGTTTGGAAAGGAATGATAAGTGTACAAAGACACAGAGATCACTAAGTTCTCAAAGCTTCCTCAGAGCCCCACCGTGAACTTCGTGGAGCTCCCACCAGGCTAGTGTCGTGACCAGCTGTGTGTCATGGTCTCGCTTCTCTCTTTCCCTTTATATCAGGGGGTCCCCAACCTCCAGGATCCGATGCCTGATGATCTGAGGTGGAGCTGATGCAATAATAATAGAAATAAAGTGCACTATAAATGTAATGTACTTGAATCATCCTGGAACCATCGTGCCCACCCCTCATCCAGGGAAAAATTATTTTCCACAAAACCTGTCCCTGGGTGCCCAAAAGGCTCGGTTTATACACACATACGTTTAAATACACACAGAAGATCCACACACAGAAGATCCAGGACGCAACAAGAGTAGGAAAAAAATTAGTTATTTTGAAAGCTCATTAACCAGCTGCTGTGGGGTGTTGATTAATTTTATTCTATTTTTTCAAGAAGATTTTTGGGATCAGTATAACCAAATATGGGGTTTCTTTGGGTGGCTCAGTGGTAAAGAATCCACCTGCCAATTCAGGAGACACAGAAGACATGGGTTTGACTCCTGGACTGGAATGATCCCCTGAAGAAGGCAGTGGCAACCCACTCCAGTATTCATGCCTGGAAAGTCCCAAGGACAGAGAAACCTGGTGGACTACATTCCATGGGGTTGCAAAAGAGGTGGACATGGCTCAGTGACTGAACAACAACATAACCAAACATCTGATTTTTTTGAGTTTGTGCTGAATATGATCACGTAGGTCCAAAGCTATCTCCTAGAAGTGATACCTGGTTTGTGCATAGATACATGCAGTCCTGAAAGAATTACTGTGACTTAACTTCTTCTTGGATGTCATTTAGTCATTGAGGCGTAAGCCTGAATTACTCCACAGGCATGTGGGTTCGATTTTACTCTTCGTGATCTTTTAGATGCTTTTCCCCCTTTACTCACAGACTTTATTGTTTGAATATCTGCAGCTATTATTCTATACACAAATTTTACTTTCTTATGAAGTTCTATATTCCATGTTGCTAGATCACTTCACTCTCCACTTTATGCCACATTTCCATCAAGAAGTATTTCAGGGAATTCCTTCATAGTCCTGTACAGTCGGAACTAGCCGCAGAGTTGGGTCTGTTTCATTGCCTTTACCATCTGTGCCTTTTTTCTGGAATCTTTTCCTCCCTATGTAGGGCTCCTTTCTCCATATTCTTTTTCTCTAACAATTGCTCGATCTTCTTAACTATCGCAGGCTCCTGCAGTGCAAAGCTCTGATTTGGTGAGGTATGTAACATGGTATGGAATCCAGGATCCAGAGGAGAAAGAAGTAGAGGGTCCGTGCCAGGGCACCAAGCACCAAGCGTGGTCTCCATCTGTGCTCTTCCATCTATACCCTGGAGCTTCTCAACCTGTCCCGGTGTTTCCATCAGCCTTGACTTTCAGTAGCTTCAGTGATACATGAATAGAATTTTCTTTTTCTTTGCTGTCTGTACCTTCCGTCTCACCCTCCAGCCCAAACTCCTGAAGAGCATGTTGCTGAATGTTATCTGCCACATTAACCCACTTAGGAGAACTGTTTTCTTACCACCAAGGATTGACCTGGTCCCAGTTTGCTGGAGGAATAGATAATAAGCTCAGCATTCTGCAGTTTCTTTGATGATTTATTTTAAAAAAATAAGCGAAAGGGATTCTGATGTTTACACAGATGTTTACACAGATTCTGATGTTACACATTGGCTAAGCCTGTGGTTGCTGCCTCTTCCTTTAACTCTCCTTTTACTTTATTTTTTGGAAAAGTAT
>SJYX01013000.1:465763-478706 GCA_006410675.1 Oreotragus oreotragus | reverse complement strand
CAGGAGAAGGGGACGACAGAGGATGAGATGGTTGGTTGGCATCACTGACTCAACGGACATGAGTTTGGGTAGACTCTGGGAGTTGGTGATGGACAGGGAGGCCTGGTGTGCTGCAGTCCATGGGGTCGCAAAGAGTCGGACCCGACTTAGTGACTGAACTGAACTGATGGATGAACCCAAAAAAGACTAGAATCAACTGAGTATGATCATCAGTTTAAGCTAAAATGAATGAATGTATAAATGTACACACACAGTAGATTACGATTGAGTTCATAATTATCAAATGTCTTTCGTATATATATTATCAGCATGTACAGCATCTCTTATAAGATTATTAACATACTGGTCTCACCTAACAGCCTCACTATTATGCCAAGAAGGAATAATATGATCACTCTTCATGAGAGCAACACTAATATCTCTAAAAACACCTTTCACTCTAGCCAGCAAAATACCATGGTCCTACTAGTATTTGCAGCTTGTGAATTGCACTTGGACTGTTCCTATTAGTAACAGCATCAAACATGTATGGCACCAACTAGGTACAAAATTTTAACCTTCTCCAATGAAAAAAATCATGCTGCCAACATTAGTACCACCAACATGATTCTCAAAGAATAATATCATCTGAATTAACAGTACAGGCCACAGCTTACGGATTAGTGGAATAAGCCTATTTATTTTCAATTTAAAAGAACAGCCTCAACTTTTCCTGAGCTTTTTCTGTGACTCTCTCATCAGCTTTAAGAACAAGACTTTGCCACTCACACTTTTAACCATCCAATCCACCTGTCCAAAGAGTCCTTAAACCTCCCCCAAAATCTTCATCAACATATTACATATATTCCTAATCTTAACGTTGGCTGCCATAGAACAAACCCTATTTTACATTTTATTTGAAACAATACTAGTTCCAACATTTACTGTCATTACCCAATGGGGTAACCAAACAGAATGACTTCAGACAGGATCTGAATATATACACTTTCTTGTTCGACACACTGGTAGGATCCCTCCCACTCTACATAGCCCTAGGATATAACCACAAGACTACAGGCTCATGAAACTTCTTAATAATTCATGGACAAACAGAATAGACTGGTGGTTGCCAAGGGTGAGGGGCTGGGGGAGGGACAGAATGGGAGGTTGGGGTTAGCAGATGTAAGCTATTATATACAGAGTGAATAAACAAAGTCCTATTGTACCGCAGAGGGAACTATATTCAGTATCCTATGATAAACCACAATGGCAAAGTGAAGTGAAAGTCACTTAGTCGTGTCCAGCTCTTTATGACCCTGTGGACTGTAGTGTCCACGGAATTCTCCAGACCAGAATAGTGGAATGGGTAGTCGTTCCCTTCTCCAGGGGATCTTCCCAACACAGGGACTGAACCCAGGTCTCCCAGGCGGATTCTTTACCAGCTGAGCCACTAGGGAAGTCCGATAAAAAAGAATCAACTCTGCTGTACAGCAGAAATGAATACAGTATTGTATATCAACTATACACATTACCACATGTAAAACAGCTAGCTAGCAGGAAGCTGATGTGTAACTCAGAGCTGAGGCCTGAGATGACCTAGAGGGGCGAGATGGAGGGGCGGGAGAAAGGGTTAAGAGGGAGGGGATGTATGTATACTCATGGCTGATCCAACACAACACTGTGAAGCAATTATCCTCCAATTAAAAACAAATTCAATTTAAACTTCTTAATAATTCAACATTGAATACAAATTAATACCGGACTCCTGATCTAACATTTTCATGGGACTAACACACATAACAGCCTTCAGGACAAAATACTGGACTCCTGATCTAACATTTTCATGGGACTAACATACATAACAGCCTTCAGAGCTGACCTTCAGCTCTGACCATCCAAAGCCCACACAGAAGCCCCCAGGCAGGGTCCACAGTCCTTGCAGCCATACTAGTAATTTTACAGGGAGGCTACAGCATGTGAGGTCACAACCATTTCAAACCCATGTACCGATTTCAGGGCAGATCCCTTTCTCATAGTTTCCTTCTGAGGAATAAATCTCACTCGCTCGAAGGGCTTGCACCAGACAGACTTACAACCACTCACTGGATGTTCTCGTCGGCCATGCAGCACTAGCCTTTCTCATCCAAACACCTCGAAGCCACGGAGCAGCTGCTGCCCTAACAATCAGCCCCGCATCACACCAACTATACCCTTCTCCCAGCAATCTCACATCAACACATCCACAGCCCAACCACCCCAGCATGAGGTCTACAAATGCTCCTCCCATTCACAACAGGAGGATTCCTCGCAAGCCTTACAGATTTAGCCCCGCCCTCAACTACCAACTTAACTAGGGAATTACTTGTAATAATATCACCTCTCTCGTGATCAAACAACACCATTATCGTCATAGGAATTAATATAGAAATGACTGATTTACACTCCCTGTTATAACACAATGAGGTAGTTATACACATCACACTCCTAACATTAAGCCACCACTGACATGAGAAAATGCCCTTATAACCCTCTACCTCTTCCCTCTCTATCACTCCACCCCATAATTATTTGGGGGTCCTTTGACTGTAAATACAATGTTAAAGAATCCATGAGGATTGTTAATCTAGTAACAGAAGCTCAAACCTTTTTATTGAAAAAGTATTCAAGAACTGCTAATTCAAGCCCCCATGCCTAACAGGATGGCCTTTTCAGGCTTTTAAAGGATAGTCATCATCCATTAATCTTAGGAACCAAAACACTGATGCAACTCCAAATAAAAGGAATAATCTTATTTGCCTCTTTCGCACTAGTTACACAATTTATATTAACACTACCAAGTATAAACATGTACTGTAACATCTACTAAAATAACACATACCCATCCTACATAAAAACCACTCTTATATGCTTTTATTACGAGTCTAATCCCCACAATAATATTCATTCACTCAAGCCAAGAAATAATGACTTCCTGAACCACCAGTCAAATTTCAAACGATCACCTAGCTTCATAAGAGATGACTTCAATAATGTTCACACCAGTAGCTGTCCTTGTTACGTGATCTATTACAGAATTCTCAATATGATACATACACACAGAGCTGAACACAAACCAAGTTTTCAAATACTCCCCCCTCTGTCTAATGATAGTGCTAATTCTTGGTACTGCCAACAATCTTTTCCAACTTTCTGTTGGATGAGGAGGAGTTGGAATTATATCTTTTTTTACTGATGGATGATGGCATGGCTGAGCAGGAGGTAACTCAAACCCAGCTCCTTTGCAAGTAAATTTATATCATCTCCTTAGAGATATCCAATTCATTTTATCAATAGCATGATTCTTATTCAACTTAAACATATAGAATTTACAACAAATTTTTCCTTCGTCTAAACTATCCAAACCTACCCTTCAGAGGACTTGTTTTCCAGCCGCAAATGGAAAACCCACCCCATTTGGCTTCCCAGCTTGAATTCCCTCAGCAGCAAGAGCTCCCCACTACCTCCACTCAGCCCTACTCCAATCAAGCACAGGGCTTGTAAGCAGGCATTTTTCTGTTTATTTGCTTTTACTCCCAGCAAAAAAGGAATACATCTATTCAAACATTATGCTGAGGAGAATCGCCACACTATTGACAGCAGTCTGTGTTCTCCCCCAAAACAACATCCAAAAAACTGTTGCCTTCCCATTCATTTTTCATTTTCTAATCATACTTTTAGTGCAAATTTATATCATTGAGGAAAATCCATTGATGTATTAATTACAGTATTAAGGATCATTAAATGACCAGGTCTTTAAAAACTCAAATTTTTCTGATTAGACAAGTAAGTAATGAAGTATCTAGCTGTTTCAAATAAATACAAAAGAATCCTAAATGTCCAAACGTAGAGATACTGAAACTCTAATAAGTATTCTCTAGACTGAATATATCTTGTGTATTATATTCATGACATAAATACAATTTTCCAGACCACAAAGCCTTTAATTGTGTATTTTTCAACATAATTAAGATGTATACAATTTTCACACAACAGCACGAAACAAATTCTATTCAAGTTCCCATAGACCAAAAACCAGAAGACAGTGGAACATATCCAGGGACATAAAACAACGTGCAAAATCTTCATGGTCTAAAGGTATTGGAATCATAGAGTTTTTCCTCTGGCCATTGTGGAATTATGTTAGAAATCAATGCAGGATGCAGGATGCTTGGGGCTGGTGTATGGGGATGATCTGGAGGGACGATGTCGGGTGGGAGGTGGGAGAGGGGTTCATGTTTGGGAGTTCGTGTAAAACAAAAAAATAAATAAATAAATAAATACATTTAAAAAAAAAGAAATCAGTATCAAAAGATATTTTGAAAGTAACCCACATATTTTCAAGTGCAGTGTGACATTTACCACGTGAGATCTTCGACTTAGCCATTGAAAGCCTCAAAAAAGTTGAAAGACTGACAAAACCCAGAGGCCCACACTCCTTCTTACAACATCAATGGTTGAAGTGGGTGCCAGCAGAGGCTGAACTGTGTGTCCCCCTTTAGCCAAAAATCAAGCTCACACAGGAGATTCCAGTGACCTCACCACTTCCCCCCTACACTTGGCAGGTGTTTCTTTAGTCCTAGGCGCACTAATATCATTAGTGCAATCATTAATACAAAGCCATCTCGATACCATCTCAATACAGATGATACAATTATCTGTATGATCTGTACTGATGACAGCTATATTCCTATTATCATTACTGGTATCAGCAGCTGGAATGACTTTCTTATTAACAGACCAAATTCTGAACACAATATTTTTTGGTCCTGCAGGAGGAGGAGGAGACCCAATTATATACAACACTTATTCTGATTCTTCAATTACCCTGAAGTTTATATCCTTATTTTACTAGGATTTGGAATAATCTCTCAAATACAGTCTCAGGGGGAAAAAAAAAAGCCTTCAGGATAGATGGGCAGAGTTTGAACCATGATATCCATCAGCTTTCTAGAATTTCTCCTTTGAGCTCATCATATATTTACAGTAGGTACAGATGTTGACACACAACCATACCTTATGTCAGCTACCACAATTATTCCTACCGTAGAGTAAAAGTATTTAGCTGACTAGCAACTATTCACAAAGATAACAGCAAATGATCGTCTACTATGAGCCCTAGGATTTCTTTTCCTTTTGACAGCAGTAGTTTAACAGGAATTGTTATCACCAGCTCACCCCTCACAATACAAATTGTCCTGCACAATACACATTACATAGTGATAGCTTTTCACTATGTATCACCACAGAGGTGCTTCTCTGGTGTTTCAGTGGGAAAGAATCCACCTGCCAAAGCAGGAGATGCAGGTTCAATCCCTGGGTGGGGAAGATCCCCTGGAGAAGGAAATGGCAACCCACTCCATTTTCTTTTTTTCTTCTTCCCCACCCTCACTCCAGTTTTCTTGACTGGGAAATCCCATGGACAGAGGAGCCTGGCAGGCTATAATTCATGGGGTGATAGAGTCAGACATAACTTGGTGACTAAATGACATCATCATTGTCAATAGAGCCGTTTTTGCTATCATAGGAGCCTCTGTGCATTGATTCCTGCTACTCCTGGGTTAAACACTCTATTCAACAGGAGAAAAATACATTTTGTAATGCTATCCATAGGTGCAAATAAAACCTTCTTCCAACAACATTTTCTTGGTTTATCTGGAATACCACCAGGGTATTCCTACTACTTTTATGCCCACACAACATAAAATACCATTTCATCAACACGTTCCTGCATTCCACTTACAGCACTCATACTAATAATTTTCATAATATGAAAAGCATTTGCATCACAACAAGAGGTCTCAACAGTAGAATAACTTTCCAAACTCAGAGTAATTACATCGAGGCCCTCCACCACATCACACGTTTGAAGAACTCACTTACATCAGTCTAAAATAATTAGGAAAAGAAGGAATCACACCCTCTTCTACTGGTTTCAAGCAAACACCATAATTATTATGCACTTCTCGATAAATGAGATAGAGTAAAAATTACATAACTTTGTTCAACTTAAAATATAGGTGAAAACTCACTCTCTCTCCGTGGCATATCCTTTTCCACTCAACTTTCAAGAGGCAATATAACCCATCACAGAAGAGCGCCTATCTTTTCACAATCACACATGAATCATCATGTTTTTCATTAGCTCTCTGGTTTTTTATATTATATCACTCATGCTAATGACTAAACCTCAGACAGTAGAGAATCCACCTGCAACACGTAGACCTGGGTTTGAACCCTGGGTCAGGAAGATCCCCTGCAGAAGGGGAACAGCTACCCACTCCAGTATTCTCACCTGGAGAATTCCACGAACAGAGGAGCCTGGCAGCCTGTAGGCCACGGGGTCACAAAGAGTCGGACACAACAGAGATTTTCACTTTACTCATGCTAATGACTAAACACATACAAAGACGAGAGATGCATAAGAAGTTGAAACAGTCCGAACAATTTTACCAGTCATCATCCTCATCTTAACTGCCTTGCCATTGTTACCAATTCATCCTTTTCTGACCCTAAAAACTCCAAAGCAACAATGAGACTGGAGTTACGAATACACTGATTATGACGCTTTCAATGCTGACCCCTCTATGATCCCTACATCAGACCTAAAGCCTGGAGAACGGTGGTTGCTTAGAAGGAGATAACCGAGTGGTTCTACCCATAGAAATGACAAGAGAATCTCAGTCTCCTCTGAATACGTTTTATACTCATGAGCCGGTCCTTCATCGGGCCTAAAAAGAGATAGATGCTTTTCCAGGAGCATCTTAATCCAAACAGACTTAAACCAAACAACCCTTGTATCAACACAGCCAGGCCTATGCTATGGTTAGTGCTCAGGAATTTATAGATCAAATCACAGCTTCATATCTACCGTCCTGGAATTAGTTCCACCAGGATATTTTGAGAAATGGTCCACATAAACATCATAAATCCACCAAGAAGCTAAACAGCATGAACCTCTGCAATTAAAGATGGGAGTTAAAATCTCCCCTTAATCATTTGCTGCAACTAGAAACATCAATTCATTACTATTTCAATTATTCTAGGCCTATTTATTACAGTCCAATGAATAATTTTAAAATACATTTATCATAGAAATCTAGAATGAAAACTCACTCAAATGCAAAAAACAATCCATCCCTTGAGAAAGAAAATGAACTAAAATTTATTGGCCTCATTCATTACCCCAACAGTAACGGGACTTCTCTTGTCATCTTCATTGGTCTAGTCCCAAGAACTGTATTCCCCACACCTCCACCACAAGTCCATAACCACATCACTTCTACTCAACAGTGATGCCTCCAACGCACATCAAAATAAATCACAGCCATTCCTATCACTCGGCCATAAGGTGGAACAAAATTGGGTCATTTGAAGAGCCGGGGCTGGACTTAGAGACTGTCATAAGGAATGAAGAAAGTCAGAAAGAGAAAAATGTAGTATATTAATGCATACGTGGAATCTAGAAAAATAGTACAGATGATCTAATTTGCAAAGCAGAAACAGAGACACAGACGCAGCAAACAGGATGGATACGAGTTGGGCGCAAGAGAGGCGGGATGAATCGGGAGATTGAGACGGCCACATTACACTGTTGACACTATATACAAAATAGATAACTTAACGAGAACCGACTATATAGCACAAGGCAGGCGACTTAATGCTCGGTGGTGACCTCAACGGGAAGGAAATCCAAAAACGAGGGGTTTCATGTATATGTAAGGCTGATTATTTCTGTTGTGTGGAAGAAAGTAACACAACACTGTCAGGCAGCTATATTCCAATCAAAATTAATCAAACCCCCCCCCCCCCAAATAATAGCCATTTACTATCACAGAGGACAGACCTGAACATGAGTATTTCAATCACTCATCCTGTTTATTGGGTCAACAAGTGTACTAGGATCCTACCACCGTCACTCACATCTACCACACAACCCTCAACACATTCAGGTCTAGCAATCCCTCCAGGAGCAGGAACGGGAACGCCTGGTTTTCCTCATATAACAAAAGCATCCTTGGACCACTTTGTACCACAAGGAACCCCACGTCATCTTATCCCTGTGCTAGGCCTCATCACAACTGTGAGCCTATTTGGTGAACCCACAGCCTCAGCCGTATGATTAACAGCCAATACTGGAGCAGGGCGCTCATCAATCACTGAATGGGGCAGGGGAGCTCCAGCACTGCTGCATATGGGGGCCAGCGCAGCCCTAGGACAGTCCTCATTCGCATTCCACTCACGATCGAGTTTGCTGTCCCGCTCAGTTCAAGCTTATGTAGTCACCCTACTAATAAGTCTCTACTAACATGACAACACGCCTGACCCATCAAACCATGCATGTCAGAGTAATCTCAGTCCCTGACTCCTTTCAGCAGCCCCTCAGCTCTCCTATCAACACCTGGCCTCGTCATAGGATTTCCGTTCAATACGAGAATTCTAAGTCTAACACTCTCACAACACACTGATGATGAGACGCTGTCCAAGAAAGCACCTGCCAAGGCCATCCTACATCAACTGTTCCAAAAGGACTTCGATCTGGACTAATTCTTTTTGTTTGTTTAATAAACATACTTTATTGAGGTATAGTTGACTTACAATGTTTCAGGTACACAGCAAGGTGATTCAGTTACACACATACACATATTATTTTTCTGATTATTTATTAAAGGTTATTATAAGCTGTTGATTAGTGTCCTGTGTTATACAGTAAAACTTTATTGTTTGTTGCATTTTTTTTTAAATTAGAAATACAGCACTCTATTCATACTAAGTCAAACAAATAGAATCAAAATGTCTTAAATATTTTAGTTAGGCAAAAGTTCGTAAGTTTTCTAAAACACATGCATTATACACACTATTTACGTGTGTTTAGATGCTCAGTCATGTCCAATTCTTTGTGACACCATGGACTGCAGTCCCCCGGGTTCCTCTGTTCATGGGATTCTCCAGGCAAGAACACTAGAGTGGGTTGCCATGCCCTCCTCCAGGGGATCTTCCCAACCCAGGGTTCAAACCCAGGTCTCCTGAATTGCAGGTGGATTCTTTATCATCTGAGTCACCAGGGAAGCCCATGAATTCTTGAGTAGTCTATCCCTTCTCCAGGGGATCTTCCTGACTCAGGAATTGAACCAGGTCTCACACTTGCAGGCAGATTCTTTACAAGCTGACCTACCAGGGAAGCTCCCACACACTATTTAATATATATATATATGCAAAAGTTTTTCCACTACGCTTGAGAAAGAGAATAAAAAAACAGAAGAGACAGAGAAACTGGAAAACATAAACTAAATGAAATGGGAGCACTGAATATGAAATAGAGAAAGTGAAAGAAACGAGATAAAAGATCATCATATAGTCCAGTTCTTTTTAAACATGGCTGCTCATTAGAAACATATCTGGAGCTTTGGAGAAAAAAAGTAATACCTTGGCTTTTGTATTTTTCAAAAAAATTTAATTCTGATATGTATCTGGATTTAAAAAGTGATTACAGGTTTTTCTATTAAATGCCAGTTTTGGTGATACAGAATTCTATTATTTTTCTGTTGACCCATCATGATACAATAGTATTAAATGAGTAATAGTTACACAATCACAACAGTAAAAGATGTTTATCACTTTCTACAATCAACGAAGTAGATGAGTGCTTTTCATGATTTCAGAAGTCCTAAAGAGCACCACCATTTTCTGAGCCTTCCATTCTTCAAGCTCTGCCCCCACACCTGGGCTAGGTGGATGCTGACCCCCCCCTACTGAGCCATAAAAAAGAATGAAATAATGACATCTGCCTCTACATGCATGGACCTCGAGATCATCGTACTAAGTGAGATAAGTCAGACAGACAAGGACAGGTGGCGTAGGACATCACTCACATGCGAGTCTAATTTAAGAAAAACTGACACAGTGGAGCTCATTTACAAAACAGCAACAGACTTACAAACACGGAAAGCAGACTCATGGTAGCCAAAGGAGAAACGTGAGCAGAGGGGATGAACCAGGACCCTGGGATTAACATACACACACTACTACGTGTAAGATAGATAACCAACAAGGACCTACTGTATAGCTCAGGGAACTCTGCTCCATCTTCTATGAAAACTTATATAAAAAGAAAATCTGGGGGCTTCCCTGGTGGCTCAGACGGTAAAGAATCCACTGGCTCACTCTGCTGTAAACCTGAAACTAACAAGCATCAACTATACTCCAAAAAAAAAATTTTTTTAAGCAAACTATGCTCATTAAACCTGTTTCTAATTGCACTAACAGCAATTAGTTTGGTCTATGCATGCACCCAAAAAGGCCTAGAATGAACTGAATATGATCATTAACTTAAACTACAATAATATTGACTCTTTACATTGTGATTAAGTTCATAATTATCTAGTGCCTTTTAGTATACATAAATATTACTAAGGCATGTAGAGTTATCTCTTGTAGGGTTATTAATATATTGATCTCAATATCCTTACTAGATATGATGCCTTGAAGGAATAATATTATCACTATTCATGATAGCAAAGCTAATAATTCTAAACACACATTTCAGTCTAGCTAACAGAATACCCATTGTTCTGCAAGTATTTGCAGCCTGTGAAACAGCACCTGAACTATCCTTATTAGTAACAGTATCAAACATGTATGGCATCAACTAGGTACAAAATCTAAATTTTTCCAATGTTAAAATTAACTCTGCTGCTGCTACTGCTGCTGCTGCTAACCGAAAATTAACTCTAATTATATTAATACCACTAACGTGATTCTAATAACAAAAACTAATATTAGCTGAATTAACCCTATAGCCCAGAGCTTAATGATTAGTGGAATAAGCCTATTTCTTCTCAATTTAATGAGAACAGTCTCAACTCTTCACTAGTTTCTTCCGTGACTCCCTCTGAGCAGCACTATCAGTTTTAACAACAGGACTTTGCCACTCACACTTCTAGACAGCCAATCCTGCCTATCCAAAGAATCCTGAGTCGCCTTCAAACACTCTCCATCACCATGCTAGTAATATTACAAATGTTGCTAATCTTAACATTGGCTGCCATGGAACAAACACTATTTTATACTTTATTTGAAGCAACTAGTGTTCTGACACTTGCCATTACTCAATGGGGGTAATCAAAGAGAACCACCTCAGGCAGGACTTTCTTATTCTACATACTAGTGGGTCCCTCCCCCATCTTAGTAGCACTAGGATATATCCACAACCCTGTAGGCTCAGTAAACTGAATAATTGACAGACACAGCACAGGCTGGGGATGTGAAGGGGGGCGGGCTTGGAGAAGGGGTGGAGTGAGAGGCTGGGGCTAGCAGAGGCAAGCTTTTATATATGGGATGGATAAACAAGGTCCTCTGTATAGTACAGAGAACGATATTAACTATCCGGTGATAAACCATAACAAAAAAGAACACGAAAAGAGAACCTAAGTGTGTGTATGGCTTCCCAGCGGCACTAGTGGTAAGGAACCAGCTTGACAACACAGGAGCCCGAAGAGGCCTGGGCTCGATCCCTGGGTCGGGACGATCCCCTGGAGGAGGGCCTGGCAACCCCCTCCAGCATTCTTGCCTGGAGAATCCCAAGGACAGAGGAGCCTGGCAGGCTAGTCAGTCCATAGGTCGCAAAGAGTCGGAGACAACCTGAAGCGACTTAGCATACACACGTGTATGAGACTCACTATGCTGTACGGCAGAAGGTAACAACGCTGTAAATCAACTGCATTTCAATAAAAATGTTTTTAAACTTAATAATTCAATGTCGAACACACATAATACCCACCTCTTGATCTAGCGTTTTCATAGGACTAGAAAGCAGACTAGACCTATTAAAACATCTGACAGCCTTCAGCTCTGATCAGCCAAAGCCCCCGCAGAAGCCCCCCAGGGCAGAGTCCACAGTCCTGGCAGCCGTACTGGTAACAGTGGGAGGCTACGGATCCACACACAGATTTCGGGGCAGCTGCTGCCTGAATAATCACCTCCAGTGTCACATCGACTATACCCGTCTCCTAGGAAACTCACACCAACAACACATTCACGGCCCAACAACCATCCCAGCACAAGGCCTGTAAACACACCTTCATTTGCAGCAAAGTGATGATGCCTAGCATGTAACTGCCCCCAGCTATCAACCTAACTGGAGAATCATGTGTAGTATTATCATCTCTCTCATGATCAACCACCACCATCATCCTCATAGGAATTAATATAGTAATGACTGCTTTATAGCTCAGAGGTTAAAGCGCCTGCCTCCAATTCGGGAGACCAGGGTTCGATCCCTGGGTCGGGAAGACCCCCTGGAGAAGGAAATGGTAACCCACTCCAGTATTCTTGCCTGAAAAATCCCATGGACGGAGAAGCCTGGTAGGCTATAGTCCAGGGGGTCACAAAGAGTCGGACACGACTGATCGACTTCACTTTATACTCCCCATATGCGCTCATCATAGCACAAACGTAAATGTGCACATCACGTTCCCAACATGAAGCCATCACTGACAGTGATGAGCCGAGTTTGTCATACTGAGTGAAGTCAGAAACACAATTACCACGTATTAACCCAAAGAAAGGCAATGCCAAAGAATGCTCAAACTACCGCACAATTGCACTCATCTCACAGGCCAGTAAAGTAATGCTCAAAATTCTCCAAGCCAGGCTTCAGCAATACATGAACTGTGAACTTCCAGATGTTCAAGCCGGTTTTAGAAAAGGCAGAGGAACCAGAGATCAAATTGCCAACATCCGCTGGACCATCGAAAAAGCAAGAGAGTTCTAGAAAAAATCTACTTCTGCTTTATTGACTATGCCAAAGCCTTTGACTGTGTGGATCACAATAAACTGTGGAGAATTCTGAAAGAGATGGGAATACCAGACCACCTAACCTGCCTCTTGAGAAATCTGTATGCAGGTCAGGAAGCAACAGTTAGAACTG
>SJYX01013000.1:398563-409847 GCA_006410675.1 Oreotragus oreotragus | reverse complement strand
GGGATTCTCCAGGCAAGAATACTGGAGTGGGTTGCCATTTCCTTCTCCAATGCATGAAAGAGAAAAGTGAAAGTGAAGTCGCTCAGTCTGTCCGACTGTTAGCGACCCCATGGACTGCAGCCCACCAGGCTACTCCGTCCATTGGATTTTCCAGGCAAGAGTACTGGGGTGGGGTGCCATATAGTATGCTAAAAACTACAAAATACTGATGAAAGAAATCAAAGAACACCTGAATAAAAGGAGAGATTTTGATGGCTAAGGAGATGCAATATAGTTAACATGCCGTCCCCCAAACTGATTTATAGATTCAATACAATCCCAATCAAAGCCTAGCAGGCTTTTTGGGTGGATGAGCGCCAAAGAACGGATGCTTTTGAACTGTGGTGTTAGAGAAGACTCGAGAGTCCCTTGGTCTGCAAGGAGATCAAACCAGTCAATCCTAAAGGAAATCAGTCCTGATTTCCTTGGAAGGACTGATGCTGAAGCTCCACTACTTTGGCCACCTGATGTGAAGAGCCGACTCACTGGGAAAGACCCTGATGCTGGGAAAGATTTGAGGGCAGGAGGAGAAGGGGCTGACAGAGGACAGATGGTTGGATGGCACCACCAACTCAAAGGACGTGAGTCTGAGCAAAGTCCTGAAGACAGTGAAGGACAGGCAGTCCGCGGGGTCACAAAGAGTCGAACACGACTGGGCATCAGAACAGTAACAAACAGAGCTTCCACGCTGCACCACTACCGGAGAGCCCGGCTTGGGGGCTGGCCACGCATGCTTCCCGACTCCACACCTTGGCGCACAGGCTGTTGCCTCCTTCGGAACTCTCTTCCCAGGCTCAGGTCTCAGCCTCAGGCTCCTTTCCCAGGCAGGTGTGAGTGCAGGCTGGGAGGACGCCGGGTAGCTGAGATCACGGCCTCGTCTGCCTCCTCCCGCAGCAGGCTCATCGCCCTCACGCTAACCATACTTCACTGATGCAGAGATGCTCCACCTCTCATTCAGTTCCCTCCAGCCAGAGGTGGGTCTACACCTTCTGCTGGCGAGACCAGAGAGCAGATGTGGAGCAGCCCCCACTGCCTGCCACGTGCCAGCTCACAACTTGGGAATGCTATCAGGGCACGCGTAAGAAAACCCCCGAGACCAGAGCGGCGCATTCTCTGAAAGCATGGGAACCAGAGGCTGCGGGGTGGAGATGGCAAGATGGTGAGACGGGCACTTGTAGCATCATCCCCAGAAGCAGGAGTCGAAAGCCAGCTGGCTTATGAGCCCAGCACCGATGGCCATCAGTTCTCCCACGGACTCTTCTAAGGAATGCTGCACTGCTCACACTCTCGATGACACAGAGGACCAGAGTATGCGAAAACACTTAAAAAAGGATTCCTTCAAAAAAAAAAAAAAAGACTCCTTAGGGACTTCCCTGGTGGTCTGGTCCAGTGGCTAAGATTCTGTGCTCCCGATGCAGGGAGCCTGAGTTTGATCCCTGGTGGGGGAACTAGATCCCACATACTGCCTCAAAGACTGAAGAGTCTGCATGCTGCCTCTAAGACCTGGAGCAGTAAAATAAGTAAATAAAATATATTAAAAAAAAAATATTCTTAAAAAAAAAAAGAATTTAGCAGAGAAGGGCCATTTTAGGAGTATTTTCACCAATTTATTTTCGTTCATCAATTTTCCTTTTTAGGTATTCACAAGAGTATATAAAAGGGCTTCTCTGGTGGGTCAGCTGGTACAGAATCTGTCTGCAATGCAGGAGACCCTGGTTCGATTTCCTGAGTCAGGAAGATCCTCTGGAGAAGGACAGGCTACCCACTCCAGTGTTCTTCGGCTTCCTTGGTGGCTCAGCTGGTAAAGAATCCACCTGCAATTGAGGGAGACCTGGGTTCCATCCCTGGGTTGGGAAGATCCCCTGGAGAAGGGAAAGGCTACCCAGTCCAGTATTCTGGCCTGGAGAATTCCATGGACTGTATAGTCCATGGGGTTGCAAAGAGTTGGACATGACTGAGTGACTTTCACTTTCAAGAGTATATAAAATCGCCATTTAGTTCAGTCTAAAAGAATTCTTTCAATGAGCATACATTTTCTAAGTGATATGAGATTTGCGTCCTCACATAGTTAACACCAGCTTCCTTTCCTAGCAGCGCCTAGAACAATGGGGCCTTGGCGGTGATGATGTGTAACACCTCCTCATCTTCTGCCCAAGGGGAAAGGTGCGATCAGCCTTCTTCACTGTTGTACCCCCAAACAGCTGGGACAGAGGAGACACCAAATAAAACATCTGATGCCGTGACGTGAAGCTGAGCCTCTGCCGGGTGAAGAGCCACAACCAGGACCGCACAGAGGCTCATCATTCACGCCAGAAATCGAAGTCTGAGAGTGAGCTGCCCGCATCAGGCACACCGTGCCCCCAGTCTCTAACCCACTACGGCGATGCTGCAGTTCAGTGTCTGCTGGTGACGCCCGGTCCTGACAGCCGGATAGACCGGCAGACACTTCTCTCATCCCATGGCTCATCTTTGTTTGCTCTGGCATTGGAACCCCTTGTTTTGAGTGTGTGAGTCAGTGCAAAGCTGTCAGCCCAACTCAATAAAAAAGAAAGGTTCTCCTACACTGGCCACCAGCACAGAACCGTGTCTCCACCAGAAACTCCAGGCCGGGCAATCAGCCTCTCCCCGCCGGCTCCCCCTTCTGCCTCCTGGCCCGAAGGCTTGACGCCACTGCCGTGGGCCCTTCCACAGCCCGGTCACCCCTCTGCCCTCGCTATCACTGTTCATGATCATGATTAATAACTAGTATTGGGTCTTCAGAAGAAGATCCACGTCTCTCAAGCGCTTTACCCAGGCTGACTTTTCTGAAATGAGTGCTATTAACAGAGGCTTTGGTAAAGAAAATCTTTCATTCATTCAAGAAAAAAAAAAAAAAAAAAGATTCTGAATGGACACAGAGAACAGATTTGTGGATGCCAGGGGAGAGGGGGTAACCATAGTGGGAAAAAAGGTTTTTGTGTGACTGCACCCCAAAGCACATGGGATCTTAGTTCCCCAACTCGGGACAGAACCCAGGCCCCCTGCATTGGAAGTACAGGGTCTTAACCATTGAACCTCTGGGGAAGTCCCAAGGAAAAGAGCATTAAAAAAAAAAAAAATATATATATATATATGTGTGTGTGTATAACTGAATCACTCTGTTGTACAGCAGCAATGAATACAACATTGTAAATCAATATTGTAGTTGTTGTATAGTCACTCAGTCATGTCCAACTCTTTTGCGACGCCAGAGACTGTAGCCCACCAGGCTCCTCTATCCATGGGATTTTCCAGGCCAAGAATACTGGAGAGGGTTGCCGTTTCCTTTATCCAGGGAATCTTCCCGATGCAGGGATCAAACCCATGTCTCCTGCATTGACAAGTGGAGTCTTTACCACTGAGTTACCTGGGAATCCCCAAAACAACTATACTTTCATTAAAAAAAAATTTTTTTTTAAAGCTAAGACTAACAACAACGACAAAGATAGTGAGGCATCCCGCGGGGACCCAGGCAGGAGCCACGGCCCCTTGCGGTTCAGTTGCGTGGTGGTGAAGACCACCATTTCTGATGAGAAAGTAAGAAAGGGGATTTCAGATGAAGAAGTGCTGGGAAGAAAGAAGAACTGAGCAACAGGACAGGGTGATGGGGGCAGCAGCGGGCGGGGTGGAAGCAGCAGGCGGGGTGGGTGGGGTGTTGGGAAAGATCCTTCCCAGGCAGTTAGGGAAGGGAAGCAGGCTGTTTATAGACCCCTGGATTTTTTCAATCCGTATCTTTAAATACGCAAAATAGGGCTTAGAGTCCCCTGCATTCAACTGACTTTGAAAAAAAGAGTAGAGGATCCTGCGCCTCTGCAGAGCCTCAAACAGGAAGTAACCGACAGCCCTTCTCACTCACTCCATTGGTGAGAACGAGCCGCCTCTGCACCGCTATCGACCAGAAACCAGCCTGCAGCCCGGGAGGAGCAGCCTGGGTTTTGGAAGGAAGGAAGGAAGGTGAAGTCGCTCAGTCGTGTCCGACTCTTTGCGACCCCATGGACTGTAACCTACTAGGCTTCTCTGTCCATGGGATTCTCCAGGCAAGAATACTGGAGTGGATTGCCATTTCCTTCTCCAGGGGATCTTCCCAACCCGGGGATCGAACCCAGGTCTCCCGCTTTGGAGGCAGACGCTTTAACCTCTGAGCCACCAGGGAAGCCACCAGGGTTTTGGGGAACTGCTAAATACCTGTGCCAGACTCCACATCTGACGGTGTAATTACTATGGACTCAGGTGCTTGGCCAAAAATATGAAAAATAATAGTACCTAGAAGTTATTGAGCATTAAGTGAGGTAATTCAGGCAAGTTCACAGAACAGGACACGGTGGGTGATAATCCCTCAAGCAATTTTAGCCACTCTTCTAAGAATGTCACCTTTAAGTTCCCCAACCAGGGACTGAACCTGTGCCCTCTGCACTGGAAGCACAGAGTCTTAACCACTGGCCCACCAGGGAAGTCCCCCAAGGATGCTTTCTTTGAGCTAAGCTGTTGTGTTCTATTATTATTAATAGGACATGCAATCAAGTCCAACTTGAACTATTAACTCCAGGTAGGAAGTCTGCAAAGGGGACTTTTGTGAAAACAGAAGTAGTAAATGGAGATAAGGTCACCATGACCCAAACACATGTTCTTCCCTTTCTCTCTCTCCTGCCTCCGTGGTGGCGACGGAACACCGGGAGTCAGAGGGTCCTTCCACACCACCGTTAACAGCCGACGATAGGGCTGCTCTGGCCTGGACTCCTCACGAATGTCAAAGTCATGGAAAACAAGACAGACCATTCCAGACGGAAGAGACAGCCGAGACACAGTCACTGACGGCAACGCTAGACCAGAGAAAGGACGTTTCAGACCAGAGAAGGGACGCTAGCGGGTCAACCGGTGAAACCCGAATACAGCAGTGAGATTAGATGCCACAGAACTGATGTCACAGACCTCTTGGAAGAGCGAACTGCACGCGGCTTGTAAGAGAAGGGCCTTCCTGGGAAATGTGCACTCAAGCACGCGGGACAAAGAGCGCTGTGTCTGCCGGCCAGTCGTTCCTGTCTTTCGCTCCCTCCGCAGGCCTCCCTGCTCCCTGAGACACAGCAATGCTGAAATGAGGCCACCAACCACCCTCCCATGGCCTCCAATCGTTCAAGTGAGAGGAGGAGTCGCAAGTCTCTCACTTTAAATCAAAAGCTAGACGTGATTAAGCTTAGTGAGGAAGGCATGTCGAAAGCCCAGGCAGACTGAAAGTTCGGCCTTTGGTGCCAAAAGTTAGCCAAGTTGTGAATGCAAAGGGAACATTCTTGAAGGAAATGAAAAGTGCTGCTCCATTACATTTCATTACAAAAAAAGAAATGTAATGATAAGAAAGCAAAACAGCCTTATTGCTGACGTGGAGAAAGTTTCAGCCTTTGGTGTCAAAAGTTAGCCAAGTTGTGAATGCGAAGGGAACATTCTTGGAAATGAAAAGTGCTGCTCCATTATATTTCATTACAAAAAAAGAAACGTAATGATAAGAAAGCAAAACAGCCTTATTGTTGATGTGGAGAAAGTTTCAGCAGCCTGGATAGCAGACCAAGCCAGCCACAGCATTCCCTTAAGCCAATACCTAATCCAGAGCCAGGCCCTAACTTGCCTCAATTCCAGGAAGGCTGAGAGAGGTGAGGAAGCTGCAGAAGAAAAGTCTTAAGTTGGCAGAGGTTGGTTCATGAAATTGAAGCAAAGAAGCCGTTTCTTTAACATCAAAGTGCACTGTGAAGCAAGTGCAGATGCTGAGCTGCAGCCAAGTTCTCCAGAAGAACTAGATAAGATAATTCACAAAGGCGGCCACACTATAAAAGAAGTTCTCAGTGTAGACAAATACCTTTCTACTGGAGGAAGACAGCAGGCTTCCCAGGTGGCCCAGTGGCAAAGAATCCACCTGCCAATGCAGGAGATGCAGGTTTGATCCCTGGGTTGGAAAGATCCCTGGAGAAGGAAATGGCAACCCACTCCAGTATTCTTGCCTACAGAATCCCACAGAGAAGCCTGGCGGGCTAAGTCCATAGGGTCACAAATAGTTGGACATGACTGAAGTGACTTACCACACAACACAACATTCATTCTGCAGCCCATGGATCACGGAGTTGTTTCAACTTCCAAGTCTTCAGTTCAGTTCAGTCGCTCAGTCATGTCCGACTCTTTGCGACCCCATGAATCGCAGCACGCCAGGCCTCCCTGTCCATCACCATCTCCCGGAGTTCACTCAGACTCACGTCCATCGAGTCCGTGATGCCATCCAGCCATCTCATCCTCGGTCGTCCCCTTCTCCTCCTGCCCCCAATCCCTCCCAGCATCAGAGTCTTTTCCAATGAGTCAACTCTTCGCATGAGGTGGCCAAAGTACTGGAGTTTCAGCTTTAGCATCATTCCTTCCAAAGAAATCCCAGGGTTGATCTCCTTCAGAATGGACTGGTTGGATCTCCTTGCAGTCCAAGGGACTCTCAAGAGTCTTCTCCAACACCACAGTTCAAAAGCATCGATTCTTCGGCACTCAGCTTTCTTCACAGTCCAACTTTCACATCCATACATGACCACAGGAAAAACCATAGCCTTGACTAGGCGGACCTTAGTCGGCAAAGTAATGTCTCTGCTTTTGAATATACTATCCAGGTTGGTCATAACTTTTCTTCCAAGGAGTAAGCGTCTTTTAATTTCATGGCTGCAGTCACCATCTGCAGTGATTTTGGAGCCCCAAAAAATAAAGTCTGACACTGTTTCCACTGTTTCCCCATCTATTTCCCATGAAGTGATGGGACCGGATGCCATGATCTTCGTTTTCTGAATGTTGAGCTTTAAGCCAACTTTTTCGCTCTCCTCCTTCACTTTCATCAAGAGGCTTTTTAGCTCCTCCTCACTTTCTGCCATAAGGGTGGTGTCATCAGCATATCTGAGGTTATTGATATTTCTCCCGGCAATCTTGATTCCAGCTTGTGTTTCTTCCAGTCCAGCGTTTCTCATGATGTACTCTGCATATAAGTTAAATAAGCAGGGAGACAATATACAGCCTTGACGTACTCCTTTTCCTATTTGGAACCAGTCTGTTGTTCCATGTCCAGTTCTAACTGTTGCTTCCTGACCTGCATACAGATTTCTCAAGAGGCAGGTTAGGTGGTCTGGTATTCCCATCTCTTTCAGAATTTTCCACAGTTTATTGTGATCCACATAGTCAAAGGCTTTGGCATAGTCAATAAAGCAGAAATAGATGTTTTTCTGGAACTCTCTTGCTTTTTCCATGATCCAGCGGATGTTGGCAATTTGATCTCTGGTTCCTCTGCCTGTTCTAAAACCAGCTTGAACATCAGGGAGTTCACGGTTCACATATTGCTGAAGCCTGGCTTGGAGAATTTTGAGCATTACTTTACTAGCGTGTGAGATGAGTGCAGTTGTGCGGTAGTTTGAGCATTCTTTGGCATTGCCTTTCTTTGGAATTGGAATGAAATTCCAAGTCTTACTATTCAATAAATACATTTTGTAATGCTATATAGTTGCCATAGACAGGGGTTCCTCTAATGGATCTGGACAAAGTTAACTGAAAACCTCTGGAAAGGATCCACCATTTTTGCTGCCCTCACACAAAGAGGTCAAGACATCAACATTAACGGGAATTTGGAAGAAGTTGAGTCTAACCCCCATAAAAGACTTCGAGGGGTTTCAAGACTTCAGGGGAGGAAGTAACTGCAGATGTGGTGGAAGCAGCGAGAAAACTAGAATTAGAAGCGGACCCTGAGGATGGGCATGAACTGCTGCCTCTCCTGATAAAGCTTGAGTGGATGAGAAGTCGCTTCTTACGGATGAGCCAAGGAAGCGGTGTCCTGAGACAGAGCTGTGAAGCTTGCTGGTGAAAATGTTATGAAGTTTGTTGAAATAACAACAAGGGAGTTAGAACACTACATAAACTTAGGTGATAAAGCAGTGGCAGGGCTTGAAAGCACTGATTCCAGTTCTGAAAGAAGTACTCCACTGTTGTCTTCTTACGGATGAGCCAAGGAAGCGGTGTCCTGAGACAGAGCTGTGAAGCTTGCTGGTGAAAATGTTATGAAGTTTGTTGAAATAACAACAAGGGAGTTAGAACACTACATAAACTTAGGTGATAAAGCAGTGGCAGGGCTTGAAAGCACTGATTCCAGTTCTGAAAGAAGTTCTCCACTGTTGGGTCAAGTGCTGCCAAATAGCACTGCAGGCCGCAGAGAAGTCATTCATGCAAGGAAGAGCCGATCTGTGCGGCAAACTTTGCTGTTGTCCTGTTTTAAGAAATTGCCATAGTTGCCCCGACCTTCAGCAACAACCACCCTGATCGGTCAGCAGTCGCTGAATATCAAGGCCAGAACCTCTAGTAGCAAAAAGACAAAGACACGTGAAGGCTCAGATGATGGTTAGCATTTTTTTTTTTTTTTAGCAAAAGCGTATTTTTCAATTAAGGTATGTACATTTTTTAGACATAACGCTATTGCAGAGGTAATAGACCATAATATAGTACAAGCATAGTTTTTATATAACACTGGGAAACCAAACAGTTCATTTGTCTCACTTTACTGTGATACTCACTTTACCGCGGTGGTCTGGATCCAAATGTACACAACAAACTGACAATAGGCTTTCTGTCAGCAAGGAGACGCCATCAGGTTTAGGGGGTGCAGATTACAATGCAGGGTCTTGTTTTCAGCCACACCCAGAGGCGTGTGGGATCTTAACTCCCCAGGCAGGGATCGAACTCATGCCCCCTGCATTGGAAGGTGGAGCCTTAACCACTGGACCACCAGGGAAGTCCCTACGCTGCAGTCTTGCTTTGATTTACAATGTCGTGTTAATTTCTGCTGCATACACCGCAGCTTTTCCTCTGCCCAAAGCGGCAGTCAGTAAACACTGCTCCATAATGATGACACTTGAGGACCCTTGTAAAACCAATGCCACATTATCAACACAAGGTCAGTGGTGCTTCTTTTTACCTTTCCCATGTGAAACTCAAAACAAACACGGTATATCAATAAGGCCCCTGTCTCTGAAATCATTAGGTCCCTCCAAGGAGTTAAAACAGATACAGTCAAGTTATTTATACCACCATGATACCGCTCACAATTCTTTCCTGAAAGGTTACAGAAATAATTTTGGTTCCTATTGATCTTATTTTTTCATTCAGTAAATATTGATTTGTTTTCGTCTCCCTTTGTTTCAAATGAGAGTTGAAAACAAAAATAACAAAACTTGCTTAAGTCAACAGCAAAGAGTAACATCTGGATTCGGTGCAGACTGGCCTTGCAGATCCAGGGTGTGCCTCAGGGAAGAGCACTGATAAACCAGTTCTTCAGGTGGAGGGAGGCTTCGGTCAGGTTTGTCTGTCCCCAGAGCACACCAGCTTAGAGCCTTGGCAGAGATCAATCAGAAAAAAAGCCATTCATTCCAAGGGCTCCTGAGAAACACAGGCAGGCACTGCTCCACAGGTTCCCTGCTCCACGGAAAGTGAGTGGAAAGTGAAAGTCACTCCAAAATCGCTCAGTCATGTCCAACTGTTTTAGACCCCTCATGGATTACACAGTCCATGGAATTCTCCAGGCCAGAATACTGGACTGGGTAGCCTTTCCCTTCTCCAGGGGATCTTCCCAACTCAGGGATCGAACTCAGGTCTCCAGCAGTGCAGGTGGATTCTTTACCAGCTGAGCCACCAGGGAAGCCCAAGAATACTGGAGCGGGTAGTCTGTCCCTTCTCCAGAGGATCTTCCTGACTCAGGAATCAAACCGGGGTCTCCTGCGTTGCAGGCAGACTCTTCACCAGCTGAGCTGCCAGGGAAGCCCCCTGCTTCACTGGGCTCCCCTTTATCAGGCCAGTGTACACACCCCAGCTACCGCACCCGCAACCTTCTAAAGATTTTCTTTGCACAGTGGGAGCTGTCTGGCTCAGAGGCCCCCCAGCCCGAGTTTATCGACTCCCCTAATCTGGTCTGTAGCCAGTGAACAGAACAAGCCCAGCTCCACTGCCCTAAACGGGAGCATCTCTGTGGGGCAGCTCACTCTCCAGAGCTCCCGGCAAGATCAGGCTGAGGCTAAACTTCTCAGACCCGTCGTCTAGTCCTCCCCTGCCCTTGCCTGCAGCCCTCATGCAGGCGGCTTCTGCAGGGGTATTACTCAGCCATAATGAGGAGCGAGACTGTGCCACACGCAGACAAACCCCATGGAGGAAACTAGCGACGGTCCAACAGAGTGAAGTAAGTCAGAAAGCGAAAAACAAATATTGCATGTTAACGCAGATATGTGGAATCTAGAAAACAAAGGTAGAGGTGATCTAATTTGCAAAGCAGAAACAGAAACACAGACACAGAAAACCACAGCATGGACACCAAGGGGGGAAGGGAGAGTGGGATGGGCTGGGAGACGGATCGGCAAATATGCCCTACCATGAATGCAACAGCTAACTCGTGAGAACCTAGCGTGCAGCACGGGGAACTCTCCTCAAGCTCTGCGGCGACCTGCGTGGGAAGGAAATAACAGAGGGGTGTATGTGCACACACAGCTGATTCACTTTGCTATACGGCAGAAACTAGCCTGACATCGTAAAGCGACTACACTCCGGTAAACATGAAAATTGTTAAATAAATAAAAGAATCCCCATCTCGAGCTCTACTTTTAAGAAGCTTGACTTTAACACCCCCCTGTGATGGATTCTGGGAAATTCTAACAATGCTGATCACACAGGTCTTCTCGTTCCCCAGACTTTTCTGGTCCTTAAATCTTGATCTTAAAGCAAGTCAAGTAGGAGTCTAGAGAGCTTGAACGCTGAACCCTGAGCACCAAGTAGAGCCTCTCAATGACAATGGATGCGGAAAACCTCTGACACCCTCTGGGAGGAGATCACAGGAGATGTTTGAGAATCTGAGTTACAGAACAGACGAAAAAATGTCCAAGGGCAGGCAACAGCTGGCGGGCCTAAGAATTCCACCTTTAGGGATCTCTCCTTCTGAGAATCTTGTTCACACAGAGAACTATGATATGTAAAATGGGATCCACTACAGCACTGCGACATAACAAAAGACGAAGACGGGAAATAACCTAAGTGCCCATCAATAGGGGATTGATTAAAAAACAGTATGGTCGATCCATTCTCTGGGACACAACGCAGCTGTTACGGAACAGGAGAATGAGAATGCTCTGCATGCGTACGGAATGATCCCCAAGGTGGAAAGCCAATGCACACACACACACACACACACACA
>SJYX01013000.1:374914-395526 GCA_006410675.1 Oreotragus oreotragus | reverse complement strand
GCGCCAAAGAATTGATGCTTTTGAACTGTGGTGCTGGAGAAGACTCTTGCAAATCCCTTGGACTGCAAGGAGATCCAACCAGTCTATTTTGAGGGGAAGGAATGATGCTAAAGCTGAAACTCCAGTACTTTGGCCACCTCCTGCGAAGCGTTGACTCATTGGAAAAGACTCTGATGCTGGGAGGGATTGGGGGCAGGAGGAGAAGGGGACGACAGAGGATGAGATGGCTGGATGGCATCACTGACTCGATGGACATGAGTCTGAGTGAACTCCGGGAGCTGGTGATGGACAAGGAGGCCTGGCATGTTGCGATTCATGGGGTCGCAAAGAGTTGGACACGACTGAGCAACTGAACTGAACTGAACTGAAGGACTTCTTTGGTGGTCTAGTGGTTAAGAATCCGCCTTGCAATGTGGAGAACATGGGTTTGATCCCTGGTCCAGGAATTAAGATCCCAGATGCTGCAGGGTAAGCCCATGAGCCACAACAAAGATCCCGCATGCTATAACCGAGATCCAATGCAGCCAAATAAAGTAAATATATTTTTTAAATGGCCACTGTACCTCCTGCCTACTGCACGGCTATTGACTCCCCCGCCTTTCTTGCTAAGGAGCAGCAATGAAAACACCAGATCTGATGCAGGAGACATGGGTTTCTGTGGGTGTATGAGATATCTCCTGCTGCCTAACAAACTACCCCAGGTAGGCAGCTTAAGCTGATATTCATTTAAAATCTCACAGTTTTCAGCAGTCGGGAGCTCTGGCTAGAGTCTTCTGCTCAGGGTCTCACAAGGCTGCAATCGAGGTGGGGGCCTGGGTGGGGTTTCCTCTGAGGCTTGGAGTTCTCAGCCAAGCTCATGTGCTGTTCCAACTATGGGATCCTATTTTCTGGTTGATTTCAGCTGAGGGATGCTCTCAGCTTCTAGACATGACCCATAGCTGTGCCTCATGTGGCCCTCTGCTGGGCCCAGCAGGGCAGGTTAGTTCTTCAGGGTCAGCAAGAGAATCTCTCCCTTTGGGAAGAACCCAGTATCTTTCTTAAGGACTGTCACCTGATTAAGCCAGGCTGATGGCTCAGATGGTAAAGAATCCGCCTGGAATGCAGGAGATCCGGGTTCAATCCCTGAATGGGAAAGCTCCCCTGGAGAAGGGAATGACTACCCATTACAGTATTCTTGCCTGGAGAATCCCACAGACAGAGGAGCCTGGAGGGCTACAGTCCATGGGGTTGAAAAGAGTCGGACGTGACTGAGGAACTTTCACCTGAAGATAACGTCCTTTTGATCAACTCAGAATCAACTGACTTGGAGCTTTAATTATATATGCATTATCCCTTTGCCCAGACATAAGACATAACCATGGGAATGACATCATATCTCCTAAAGGAAATCAGTCCTGAATATTCATTAGAAGGACTGATGCTGAAGCTCCAATACTTTGACAACCTGATGTGAAGAGCTGACTCATTTGAAAACACCCCGATGCTGGGAAAGATTGAAGGCAGGAGGAGAAGGGGACGACAGGGGATGAGATGGTTGGATGGCATCACCGACTCGATGGACATGAGTTTGAGCAGGCTAAGGGAGTTGGTGGTGGACAGGGAAGCCTGGCATGCTGCATCCCATGGGATCACAAAGAGTCAGACACAACTGAGCAACTGAACAGCAAAGTGACTCATGGGAGGGGTCCCCCTAGGGTGTGTTGGCCACAGAGGGGGAGCCTGGGAGCCTGTCTGCCACACACAGAGGGACAGTACACCATGGGGGGAAGGGTTAGACTGTGGCACTTAGGTTCCCACGCTGGCTCCAGAAATTAATAGAATTTTCCAACCTTGTGCAAGTGACAAAATCTCNAACTGAGCAACTGAACAGCAAAGTGACTCATGGGAGGGGTCCCCCTAGGGTGTGTTGGCCACAGAGGGGGAGCCTGGGAGCCTGTCTGCCACACACAGAGGGACAGTATACCATGGGGGGAAGGGTTAGACTGTGGCACTTAGGTTCCCACGCTGGCTCCAGAAATTAATAGAATTTTCCAACCTTGTGCAAGTGACAAAATCTCTCAGCCTTCATTCAGTCAAAAGCAGGGGGAAATAATTAACGAATAGTCGTTAAGGACTAGCCAAAGGGAAAGTGCATGTGAAATTGCCTGACATGACAAAGCAGACACTTGAACTTTAGTTCTTCTCTTGGGAGGAACTTAGGACATAGCGCAAGGATGACACTGATGATTTAACTTTTTCCTGCCACTCCATGTGGCACGCAGAATCTTAGTTCTCTGACCAGGGAGCCAGGGGAGTCCTCCTAATGGTTCCCTCTTAAGCCTTCCAGAGGCCCAAAGAGAAATACGTGAAATGCTTTCTAAAGTAGGACACACTCCGTCTGTCCTATACCCCCAGAGAGGGATTTTCCGCACTCGGCCTGAATTCATCTCTGGCAAAAAGTGAAACTGTCATCAGCATCTGCTGGGATGTCTCAGAGCACCTCCTTCTAACTCTGCGACTGCCTGTCCACCAAAGAGGAGCCAGGGGGGGTCTTCTAACCAAACAATGGACTCGTATGTAGTACCACAGCATCCTTCCCAGGTAAGCTGTAATGACATGAGGGGACTTCTAGGTGGTCTAGCGGCTAAGACTCTGCACTACAAAGGCAGGGGGCCTGGGTTCAGTCCCTGGTCTGGGAACTAACTCCCACATGCTGCAACTAAAGATCCTGCATGCTGCAAAGATCGAAGATGTGTGTGCTACAACTAACCCAGTACAGTCAAATAAATAAGTAATAAAAAAAAAAAAAAGGTTTAAAGACATGGGAAACTCCTCATGGCATACTGATAATGAAAAAAAGTGACTCCAAGTTGTCCTTTTTATGATTTCAAGATCTAGACTCAAACTGCCCCAAATGCAGCTTCATTATTTATGGCTTTGTGATTTTGGGCAAGTTACCAAATTTCTGTTTCCTCCTCTGTAAGATGCAGATAATTATAGGAACTACCTATTTTGAGGATTGAATAAGCCCACACATGTAAAACACCTAACCCAGTCATTGTCACCTAACAGGAACTCAATGTATGATAAATGCTATTATTACTATTATTATTAGCTAAGTATCACTTTCATCATATGAGAGAAAAAGTTTTAAAGAGACTTCCCTTTAAACAATACTAGCATTGTTGCCACCTCCCTAGGGGAATAAAGAAAACCTAAGAGGAAGAAATGAGTAAAAAGGTATGGAGGTCATTCTCTCTGTAGTTACTCTCTCTGCATTCCAGAAGGTCTAATTTACTCTGTGCCCAAAAGCATTTATTTAATTTTTCCTCTCTCTTTCCTATTCCCTTCTGAATTCCCTTCACTGTCTCCACCTCTATGAATGAGAGTGATACCCGCTTTACTCGGAAAATTTCACAGTAATCTCTTCTGTATAATGTGTGGCAAACACTTTCTAGACAATTTTTCTCTTTCTCTATCAATGAATCTGTCCACCTATTTCTTTAAAGGGAAAAGGCTGCCCCAGGGAAAGGAAGAGCTTTGTCACTGCCGAGTAAAACACAGACCAGGTGAAAGGCTTTCTCAGCAGGAGGTTGACCGGCGCTGGTCCAGAGGATGGGGCTGCGCTGGGAAGAGGTCCCCTTCTTGCAAGCCCTCATCTCTCAGGAAGGCTAGGGGATGGAGGGCCAGCAGGCAGCGCCAGGCCCTGAGCCAGGCCACCAATGCCAGGGGGTTGCTAAGGACCCGGCAGAGGAATGCCCGGGAGTGAGCAGCGGGCAAATAAACTTCTGAGCCAAACTGGTGACAAAGGAAGACAGCATGAGGCAGGCGGCGGGTCACCGGGAGGCTCCCGGGCAGCAGGCCGGGGCCGGGGCCGCGGGCAGACGGCAGGGCGAGGAAGCAGATGGCGGCCAGGGGCCCAGGCAGGAAGCGCCAGCCTGGAGAGCAGGCGATGACCCTGGCAGGAAGGGAGGAAAGAACTGAAACGCACGCGCCGACCCACACAGGGCGGTCTCGGAATGTCCTGGAGGGCCTCCAGGATCCACTGTGATGCCAGGGACCCTGTGCGACTGTCTGGACTCACGCGGGACCACGCAGAGCCCCCACATCCCCACCCTCATCCCCCAGCCTGGTGGACCCCTTCAGCTGCTGTTTCATCAGGACCCTCTCCTCTGGCCAGTGGCTCCCGACTGGGTGCAGACAGTTATTTGGGGTGCCCTACAGGGGAATTCTTGCCAGTAGTTAGGAAATCCACATTGTCTGCAGCCTGAATAAACAAATCCTCACACCCATGGGGTGTTGTCATCCTTCCGGAGTATGTGGAGACTGTTGCCATTGCTTAAACACAACTGCCTTTCAAAGTATTTGATGGAAAGAGGGACTGCTCTGGTGGGTCAGTGGTTAAGACTTTGCCTTCCAGTGTTGAGGGGTGTGGGTCTGATACCTGGTCAGGGCACTAAGGTCCCACATGCCTCCAAACGTAAGAAACAGAAGCAACACTGTAAAAAATTCCATAAAGACTTTAAAAAATGGTCCACATCAAAAGTAGGTGATAAAAGAGAGAGACTGCAGTGGACATTACACAGTTCTTGTTTCATTCTGGACACAAAGATTTCTCTAAGACCTCTTGCTTTTGAAAAGGACATGTGCCTACTCTGACCAACGGTATCACCCTTGAGCCAAAGAATTAAAAAACAGATATTTTCATACCCGCAACCAATGACTGATGTAAAACTCTGAAGAAATAAATCTTTTTTTTATGAGGCTCTTCAAAAAATAAAATAAAATCCTTACAAAGTCTTCTAGCCCCCCCCCCTGTTTCTTTTCTAAACCATCAGACACTGAAAATAAGACTGTGACTTAAAATATTATTACTACCACTTTTGGCTCCTGGAAATTTCTGGATGATACAGAGACAACCATTGACTTCTGGATGTTAACAAGGCTAGAGAGTTGTTTAAGGCCAGCACGCTCAGCAGGGCAAGATGCACTCCATCTCTCTCCCTGTGAAAGGTCATGACCATTCATCCTAAGGAAGTATTAATGGTTTTGCNTAAAAAAAAAAAAAGGTTTAAAGACATGGGAAACTCCTCATGGCATACTGATAATGAAAAAAAGTGACTCCAAGTTGTCCTTTTTATGATTTCAAGATCTAGACTCAAACTGCCCCAAATGCAGCTTCATTATTTATGGCTTTGTGATTTTGGGCAAGTTACCAAATTTCTGTTTCCTCCTCTGTAAGATGCAGATAATTATAGGAACTACCTATTTTGAGGATTGAATAAGCCCACACATGTAAAACACCTAACCCAGTCATTGTCACCTAACAGGAACTCAATGTATGATAAATGCTATTATTACTATTATTATTAGCTAAGTATCACTTTCATCATATGAGAGAAAAAGTTTTAAAGAGACTTCCCTTTAAACAATACTAGCATTGTTGCCACCTCCCTAGGGGAATAAAGAAAACCTAAGAGGAAGAAATGAGTAAAAAGGCATGGAGGTCATTCTCTCTGTAGTTACTCTCTCTGCATTCCAGAAGGTCTAATTTACTCTGTGCCCAAAAGCATTTATTTAATTTTTCCTCTCTCTTTCCTATTCCCTTCTGAATTCCCTTCACTGTCTCCACCTCTATGAATGAGAGTGATACCCGCTTTACTCGGAAAATTTCACAGTAATCTCTTCTGTATAATGTGTGGCAAACACTTTCTAGACAATTTTTCTCTTTCTCTATCAATGAATCTGTCCACCTATTTCTTTAAAGGGAAAAGGCTGCCCCAGGGAAAGGAAGAGCTTTGTCACTGCCGAGTAAAACACAGACCAGGTGAAAGGCTTTCTCAGCAGGAGGTTGACCGGCGCTGGTCCAGAGGATGGGGCTGCGCTGGGAAGAGGTCCCCTTCTTGCAAGCCCTCATCTCTCAGGAAGGCTAGGGGATGGAGGGCCAGCAGGCAGCGCCAGGCCCTGAGCCAGGCCACCAATGCCAGGGGGTTGCTAAGGACCCGGCAGAGGAATGCCCGGGAGTGAGCAGCGGGCAAATAAACTTCTGAGCCAAACTGGTGACAAAGGAAGACAGCATGAGGCAGGCGGCGGGTCACCGGGAGGCTCCCGGGCAGCAGGCCGGGGCCGGGGCCGCGGGCAGACGGCAGGGCGAGGAAGCAGATGGCGGCCAGGGGCCCAGGCAGGAAGCGCCAGCCTGGAGAGCAGGCGATGACCCTGGCAGGAAGGGAGGAAAGAACTGAAACGCACGCGCCGACCCACACAGGGCGGTCTCGGAATGTCCTGGAGGGCCTCCAGGATCCACTGTGATGCCAGGGACCCTGTGCGACTGTCTGGACTCACGCGGGACCACGCAGAGCCCCCACATCCCCACCCTCATCCCCCAGCCTGGTGGACCCCTTCAGCTGCTGTTTCATCAGGACCCTCTCCTCTGGCCAGTGGCTCCCGACTGGGTGCAGACAGTTATTTGGGGTGCCCTACAGGGGAATTCTTGCCAGTAGTTAGGAAATCCACATTGTCTGCAGCCTGAATAAACAAATCCTCACACCCATGGGGTGTTGTCATCCTTCCGGAGTATGTGGAGACTGTTGCCATTGCTTAAACACAACTGCCTTTCAAAGTATTTGATGGAAAGAGGGACTGCTCTGGTGGGTCAGTGGTTAAGACTTTGCCTTCCAGTGTTGAGGGGTGCGGGTCTGATACCTGGTCAGGGCACTAAGGTCCCACATGCCTCCAAACGTAAGAAACAGAAGCAACACTGTAAAAAATTCCATAAAGACTTTAAAAAATGGTCCACATCAAAAGTAGGTGATAAAAGAGAGAGACTGCAGTGGACATTACACAGTTCTTGTTTCATTCTGGACACAAAGATTTCTCTAAGACCTCTTGCTTTTGAAAAGGACATGTGCCTACTCTGACCAACGGTATCACCCTTGAGCCAAAGAATTAAAAAACAGATATTTTCATACCCGCAACCAATGACTGATGTAAAACTCTGAAGAAATAAATCTTTTTTTTATGAGGCTCTTCAAAAAATAAAATAAAATCCTTACAAAGTCTTCTAGTCCCCCCTGTTTCTTTTCTAAACCATCAGACACTGAAAATAAGACTGTGACTTAAAATATTATTACTACCACTTTTGGCTCCTGGAAATTTCTGGATGATACAGAGACAACCATTGACTTCTGGATGTTAACAAGGCTAGAGAGTTGTTTAAGGCCAGCACGCTCAGCAGGGCAAGATGCACTCCATCTCTCTCCCTGTGAAAGGTCATGACCATTCATCCTAAGGAAGTATTAATGGTTTTGCGCACCAAAACCTCTCTGCCGGGCAGTTCATCACTGTCTTGTTCATCAACAGGCAGAACCGAAAGCTCCTTGAGCCACTAAAAAAGGGGAGGGGGCTGGTCACACAAACCACGGTACATTTGTAACTGGCTGCAAAAACACTGCTGAAAACCTCATCGCGTGCAAGCCTTAGGTGACATGAGAAATCATCCATCGCCTGTTAAGCAAATAAAAGCACTTTACAAACTGTAGCGTGTCATCCTGCTTTTATAAAAATAAGACAAAACCAACAACTGCAAATTGTACGTCACCTATGAAACAGTGTAAAATTTTACTTTCAATATTAAACCCAGGGGGAGAGGGAGTGGGAGGGTCTAGTTTTTCTCGGTTTCCCGAAGTTTCCACAATGAGCAAGTGTTACTTCTGTTATCAGGAATAAAGCCTGTAAGTTGTGTCTTATTATTTTTGGTTGACCGTTGATGGACAGCAGGTTCTTGTTGTTGGATTGGGACCGGGTTGGGGTGAAAGACTTCTTTTTGGCTAGGCTGGGCCTTAGTTGTGTGATATGGGATCTAGTTGCCTGACTACGGATCAAAGCCAGGCTCCGTGCATTGAGAACTTGGAGTCTTAGCCACTGGAGCACCAGGGAAGTCCCAAGCGGTCAAAAACTCTTGACATGAGGGTCTTTGCTGCCCTCAACCCTCCAGCTGCCACAAAATAGGGCGTGGGAGTGCCGGCTGCATTTGGGAACCAAACTGGGGCTCCTCCTTCCACACAGACCTGAGAAAGAACATGAAGGGCGAGCCATGCTGGGCTGTGCTTGCTCATTCTCCACTAACAGGTCTTTCCATGGTTATATCAGAGGCTGCGATCCCCCACCGTCTAACTCCATCTGGGATGTGGGCTGTGAATACCCAAGGGAAGTCCGTACTTGCCCCAAACTCCTAAAAAGTCTTTAGGAAGCCAGAAAAACTCAGGCACTCTCCCCAGACGCTCACACCCACTTAGTCTCCTTCAACAGTATTCCTGATAACACTTCTCTTTAGGGTAGTTGCAATGCCTTCATTACTTCGTTGAAATGAATGAAACACATCCTGAATACGATTCCAATCCCAGTGACAGCCAAAAGATAATTTCCATGAAGTTCCAAAATGACCCTAGGGGGCTGTGCAGTCCCAGGTTGAGAACCATCGCTTCAATTGATATTGATATGATTACTTCCGGGATAATCTTAGAACAAGCACCGTATTCTCAGCACGCTCTGGCAGACCCTGGCTGGGATAGTCCCGGCATCTTTCTCCAGACTCACTCACCCCATTCCCAGCCCTGTTCCCTTCCCTCCAACCATCATCACTCCTCCTTCCTCTAGTCACTGAGCCTGTCTATGCTCTCCCTTCTTCTGATAATGCTGTTCCCTCATCCTCCAAATACCCCTTCCACAGAAAAGCCCTTCCTTACCTCCCTGACAGGGTAGACCTCCCAGTTAATTCCCTGTGGCAGGGGTCCTCAACCTCTGGGATCTGATGCCTGATGATCTGAGATGGAGCTGATGTAATAATAACAGAAATAAAGTGCACAATAAATGTAATGCACTTGAATCATCCTGAATCATCCCCCGCCTTCAGTCCATGGAAAAATTGTCTTCCATGAAACTGGTGCCTGGTGCCAAAAAGGTTGGGGACTGCTGCTTTATGAGCCTCTCCTTCGTAACTTTTGTCCCAGTGTACACTTTTATATTTAAAATCACTCAATGTTTATTTTCCCAATTACACTATAAAGAAGTCAGGATCTGACCCCTTTGACCCCTCTTGTTCACTGGGCCTTCCATACTGTCCTAGCATACAGCAGGTGCTCTGTATTTACTGAGTAAATAAAGGAACCTTCTAGGAATTCTCTGGTGGTCCAGTAGTTAGAACTCGGGGCCCTCACTGCCGAGTGCCTGGGTTCAATTCCTGATTAGGGAACTAAGATCCCATAAGCCGTGTGACTGAAAATAAAACTTTTAAAAAAGGAAGCTTCTGGAAGACACTTAGATTTCCATCTTCACTGCTTATGAAACTACATTCTGATTCTCCTTCCCTATTATGGTTCTGCAAGTGTCACAGTCTCTGCTGAAAGGATCTATCTTGTCTCCATAGGCTTGGCTTATGCAGAGGTAAGAACAGAGCAGATGCTCAATAAGAGAGATAAACCCCTTTCTAAACGTCAGGAAGAACTGCCCATCACTGGCCCTCATCTCACCCTGTTCCTTCCTTTCTACGTCCCCCCTCCCCAGAATCACCGGAATAAAGTCACTGGGAGGCCAACAGGCCTTGCCCAGCCCAACACACCCACACTCAACCCTCAAGATTCAACTCAAATGTCACCTTAATCCTCCCTCCGTCCTTCCTTCGTTATGTGGGCAACCACAGATCTTTCATCACATCAGCCAGGCAGTTTGGGGACAAGTCTGTCTCCTCAGCAAAACCACAGAATCCTTGAGAGCAAGGGCTTTGTCACAGCTATCTGTTTCCAGAGAGACAGAGGTGAACACAGCACTCACTGAAGTCTAATGAACAAACAAAATGATGAGGAGTGCTGCTGGAGCCCCGGGCACGGCCCTCTGGATGCCTGCCTTCCAGCTCAGGCCCCTCAAGGACACGGATGATGCCAGGAGGCCCGGCTCCAGCTCACACTCTGAGGATCCAGATGGACATTGCTTCCTCCAGTAGTGGATTTGGGGGGACTCCCAGAGAAGAGGAGGAGGAGATCACCCCTAAATGGTCTCTGTGTAGTAATATGAACATGGCAACAGCAACTTCGCGCCCAGGGGATCTGCTCAAACCCGGCCTGTGTCCACAGGGCAGTCCCCAGGGAAGGAAGAAGGTGTGAGAACCCTCTGGGTATGTAGAGATGCAATTCTCCAAGTCTGTTTTCTCTGGGGCATAGGGTCATCACTGTCACCTGCAACTTGGCCCAAGGGCCAAAGTTAAGAGGCTAGTTTAGGAGCGGAATGAAGGGGTGGTTTCTCCTCTCCACTGTCTGTGTCTATTAAACTTATGGATGGCTCTGACCCCAATCTTTGTCCACTAATCTCATCATTCAGCTCCTGATACGCCTTCCAAGGCTCCCATTCACTCTTAAGGATGGGGAGGTAGGTAGGTCCCCTCTATTTGGCTGATCAGATTTCTTAGCCTGAATCCCCCAAATGCCTTACTCAAAGCCAACACAGCTGTGCATGATTTATTTTGGTTAGTAGCTAAAATACTTCCACTTCCTAATTTTTAGTCCATCTAGATGCTCTTCTTTGAGAAAAGGGAACTCAGTCCCTCTTCCCTTCAGTTCTGGCCTAAGCAGGAAACCAGAGTTCCCTCCACGCACCCTTGGCCCCCAGAGTAACAGAGCTGGGGATGCCTGTGAGGCTCTCACCCTGTGTCCAGGCAGCCCGGCCTCTGGGACCGTGACCTTGTGTATAAGCCCCATCCCTCCCTCCTTGCAAAAGTACCACTTTCCCCTCTACCATTCTCGCTGCAAACATTATCAGGAGTGGAATCACAATGAGCCCGGCCAAGTTTCCAAACACATCAGACAAACGGGAAAGGTGTTTCAGGTTTAAAAATTGTGAGGAAGAAAAACTTGGGAAGAGAGAGAAGAATGGGGAACAGGCCGGGCAAGGTCTGCGCTGCTGGAGGCCCCGGCCTCGGTAACCGCCCGGCTCCCTTTCCGGAGATGCCCGCTCCTCACAAAGTACAGAGGCCTCCCGGGTGACCACTGCCGTCCAGGGGCCCCGAGGGCCGGCCCTCCCTTGGGAGTCGAGGGGCAGGGCCCGGGACAGCTGCCCCAAGGGCCCCCGCACCTTCTGCCCCCGGGAAGGACGAGCCGTGGACCCCGCGCTCGGGCGAGGCCGCTCCGGTGGCAGGAAGCCCAGCGGCGCGGGGCTAGCGAGGAAGACGCGGCGGCCAGGGAGCTGGCAGAGGTCGGCTTCCGCGGCCTGAGCGCCGCCCCCCGGCACTCCCCACCCCCTGCGCGGGTCCGAAGCGGCGCGGCCCGAGAAGAGGAAGGAAGACGCTCGGAACTTTGGCCGTGGTTTCCTACGGCCCCAGGCAGGCCGACCCCGCGGAGCGGCTGGAGAAACTTGGGAGCCCGGAGCAGGGGCCGGGGGAGCAGGCCGGGGGGTGCGCCGAATTCCTCGCCGGAGGAAGCCCCCTCCAACTTGACTGGGGCGGCTCGCGACCGCGCTCGGGGCGCGATGCTCCCGCCGCGGGCCCGCCCCTCCCTGGCCTGCCCTCCGCGGTCGCCCCGCGGGACCCCGGCCGCGCCCTGGCCTCTCTTACCATCTGCGCCACCTTCAGCATCGCCGCGTGGGTGCGGGGGTAGATGGGGTCCAGCAGCCCCTCCGAGGAGCTCGCGCCCAGCGGCCCCGCGCCGGCCCCTGCTCCCGGGGCGCTGCCGCTGCTGCACGTGGTGCGGACGAGCCCGGCTCCGTGCGACATCGCGCGGCCCTTGCCCGCGGGCTGCCTCCGCCGGCGGAGGCCCAGGGCCAGTACCAGAGGGGCGGGGCCTGTGTGGGCCGGGGCGGGGCCTGTGTGGCCGGGGCGGGGCCTGTGTGGCCGGGGCGGGGCCTGTGTGGGCGGGGCGCACGCGCCCCAGGCCCGCGCGGGGGACGCCCACCCAGCCTCGGCGACACTGGCCGGTGCGCAGCTGAAAGGCGGCTACTGTAGCCTCCGCCCTTGGGGAGGCGCGGAAGTTGAGCTAGAAGGTGGGGTTGGGGGGGGGGGCTGGCGAGGGAAACGGATGCCCCGAGTATTAGCCTTTCCGAGGTGGGCGAGGCCGGGCACAGCTGGTCTGAGCCTCCTGGGATCTGGTGTGGGCGAGGCTGCGGATGTGTGCTAAGGGCCCTTGAAGTATAAACTGCACTCACCGAAATGCCCAAACCTTCCGTGTTCAGCTCTGTTAACTGTTCTGTATGTGAATGTACATCTGTGTAATCACCGCCCACGGGGGAAAAGTTCCATCGCGCTCTTTTCCCACTTCCTGTCGCTATAGATTCGTTTTGCTTCTTCTCGGATTTGATATACTTGACATAATACAGACTATTCTCATTTGTTTCTGGCTTCTTTCACTCGACAGGCTGCACCGAGATAAATCCCATTTTACCCAATAAAGCTGTGACCATTCTGGTGAAACTTTTTTTGGTGGACAGAAGCTCTCATTTCTATGTGTGGGGGCAACTATCAATGGGTTTGCTGGGTCACAAAGTGAGCACAGGTTTATCTCTATAAGAAGCTGTCAAACCGCTATCCAAGAGAGATGCTGTTTCCTGCGTTCTGGGTTATTTTTAAAACGAGCAAGCAGGATCACTGAAAGGAGATGGTATCAGTCATCAAACCACCAAATGTTTCCACACAACACAAAAACCTACCTCATGAGATCGCTGGATGCCAGTGCCAGGATCACTGAATCCTGTCATCAGAGCACTGTTAATGTGGCAAAGTCTTGATAATTTTATTTTCAGTCGGACCATGTGGTATGCGGAACATTAGTTCCCCAACTAAGATCCCAGGCCCCCTACAGTGGGAGCTTGGCATCTCAACCACAGGACCACTGGAGAAGTCCTTTGATAATTCTAGAAAGTAGAGATAACTCATGAAATCTCTGCTTTGACAAGTCTGCCAGGTGATTCTGCTGAGCGCTCAAGTCTGAGAACCAGTCATTGCCAAAGCTGAAGCACTCGGGGATTCATGACACCATGTTCTCTACTTCTGTGTACACTAGAAAAATTTTCAGGACCAGAAAAAGAAACTGCCTCCAGTATCTGTTTTCTGTTTGGACAACAGTCATGGTGCCTGGTACTTCCATTTCATTCTCTAAAACAAAGATAACTGCACCTCACGGCTGCTGTGACAATATGACAGCCATGCAGCTGCTCTGTGGCAGCTACAGATGCCATGGGCACGAAGTTGACATCGCATGTCATTTTCTATATAGTTTCACATCTTCGCTTCCGTGCTTTTCCAGGGGTTCACAGCACACTATGGAGACGACAAGAGGTCTTTGTTGCTGTGAAGGCTTCAGGGAAGCAGAAAAAAAACTAGCACTGGATTACTCTTCCTTCCAGGGGCCACCAATCTCCTAAATCAGTGATTTTCGATGTGTGTTCCCAGCATCACCTGGGAGCTTGTGAGAAATGCAAATTCTCACCGCTTCCCCTCTCCATCTGCCCAGACCTGCTGAATCAGAACCTCCGGGTATGAGGCTCAGCAACCTGTGTTCTGGCGAGATCGGCCCTCAGCCTCCTACATGAATCAGATGCATTTCAGAGTTTGTGAACCACTGTCGTTTCTAAGTCCAGGGATGCCGAGACTTGGCCAGGTTTCCCTGACTGCTGCTGGCCGACGTGCCACTCAGCCTCGATCAGAGGTAATCACTGGTGGTGGCCCACTCTGTGTTAATCACTTAAAAGCTTGAGCGCGAGGGACTACCCTGGTGGTTCAGGGACTAAAACTCCACGCTCCCAATAGAGGGGACCCGGGGTTCGGTCCCTGGTCAGGGAACTAGATCCTGCATGCCACAGCTGGGAGCTGGTGCAGCCAAATAAAGTTTTCTTTTTTAAAAAGCTGATGCGAGAGGCTTGGCAGCACAAGAGCCGTGTGCTGGCCTGGAGTGTAAGAGGCTCCACAGACCAGACCTGTGGCCAAGTACACAGAGATGTCTACACAATGTGATGCCCTCTTGGTGAGAAGGGCTGCCCCCTGGGGAGCAAGGGGTTAGGTGGGTGCACTCACAAGAGTGAGGGGGCCCGCTAACTTGGCCATAGTCCATGGGGTCGCAAAGAGTCAGACACATCTGACCACAGCACAGTCATGCAGCCCAAGAATAATTGTGACTATCAAAGAGGTCAGATCAATTTCACTGTTCTAGTAAAGTGAAGTCTGAACAGAAATGTTCACTGTGTATTCTTTTTTTTTTTCCAGGAAAAACAAAGAAATTAAAAAATCAACCCACGATCCTTTACAATTAAGCTCTGAGTCATACCACAATTTCCTATTGGAAATTCCTCACAAAGACTTTTTCGTGGCAGCATTGATGTTTTGTGTGTGTGTATAGCTTATTTTTCTTCATTCTATATATTTAAAGAGACAGCACTTTAACAACTGATTTTCAATTTCGTAATCAACCTACCAACCACAGTTCAAGCACAGCTTAAAAAATGTGTTAAAAATACAAGTGTCAGTTGCTCAGTTGTATCCAACTCTTTGCGACCCCATGGACTGTAGCCTACCAGGCTCCTTGGTCCATAGGATTTTCCAGGCAAGCGTACTGGAGTGGGTTACCATTTCCTTCTCCAGGGGATTTTCCTGGCCCAGAGAAATACAAAGTTAAATCATTAATGATGGTGCTAGCCAATTCTGATTCTGAATAAACTTGGGTTGTACTGGATTCATTTATAAAGTTTCGTTCAATGATTTATTGACACATCATTCTCCTACTGTTAGGGTTTTAGGCTAATTTTTTTTCCCTATTATACATAAGACCAGGATTAGCATCTCTGGGCATGAATCTTAAGACTCCTAAGAGAAGGATCCCCAAATCAAAGGGAATGAATATTTTTAAGACTCTTCATATATATATATATATACACACACATATATATATATACACGCACATACACACACCCAGATTTCTGGAAATGTTGTGCCACTTCATTACCACAGCCCATGTAGTTTTCACCTAGTTCCTTTTCTCACAGTACAGATGCTTTCTATCCACTAGGCTGGAGGAGCTGCAGGTTCAGCCGTGTCATCATGAAGTATCTTTCCATCTTTATCTTTCTTCCCATTGCCTTCATCCCATGGCTGGCTCCTCCTCGTGGTCACAAGATAACTGTCAACAACTTTCTGCTTGTACATTTCCTCGGAACTCCCCAGCAAGCCTGGGTCACATGCTCCTGCCTGAGCCAGTGGCTGCGGCCAGGGTGGGATGGGCTTAGCCCTGGCCACACGCTCCATCCCAGAGCACAGTGGAGCTGGCTTTCCCTGAAGTCGCTGGGGTGTAAGTGGGTGGTGTGGACACTGAAAAAAAACACTAGGGCAGTCAGATGACAAGAGGGAGCAGGGATGCTGAGGACGCAGCGGCGAGGTCTGCTACATCCTGACTTAACTGCTACTCTGAATATTCTAGAAACGAAGTCTGCCTCTGACATGAAACACACCTTCCAGGTGAAAGGAATGAATGCCTCACCTTTCCTGCCACTCACCTTGTTTCCGAAAAATCATCACCTCTGGGTTGCCAAGCACTTTCCCTCAAACTTGATACTCTTTTATAGACACCAAATACTTAAGTTTACTTTTAACAACAGATATTCTGATCTCTCCCGTTGTCCAAAAGTCACCAGCACTGGAAGAGTCACCTGCCTTCTTTAACCTCTGTATGCTTACAATTCACTCTGGCAGCAGAATGTAGCCAGAACATTTATGTAACACCAAGTTAGGAAATATTTCCCAGGTTGCTCTTTCAGGGCGCACCTGTATGTAATTAGGCCAATGTGGGCTTTCTTCGGAGATCGGGCGGGTTTGGTCCCAGATTATAACAATAATGAGAGTCACACAATTTTTTTGGTTTCTCGAGGTATATAAAAGTTGTTTATACTCTATTATTAGCATTATGTCTAAAAAACAATGTACATACTTTTAAAAATACTTTTTTGCTAAAAAACACTAACAATCCTCTGGCCTTCAGCAAGTCATAAGATTTTTGCTGGTAGAGGGTCTGGCCTGGATGTTGATGGCAGCTGACTGACCAAGCTGGTGGCTGTTGAATTTTGGGGTGGCCATCTTATTCTTAAAATAGGACAACACTGAAGTTTGCCTCATCGATGGACTCCCCCTTTCACAAATGATATCTGCACTTGCTAGTGTTGATAGCTTTTACCCATAGATATTCTTTCAGAATTGGAGTTAGTCCTCTCGAATGCTGCCGCTGCTTCAGCAGCTGCGTTTATGTAATATTCTAAATCCTCTGTTCTCATTTCGACAGTCTTCATAGCATCTTCACCAGGAGTAGATTCCATCTCCAGGGACTGCTGTTTTTTCTCATCCATAAGTGACTGCTCATCCATCAGTTTCATCAGGAGAGGAGAGGCAGCAACCCAGCCCGATCCGTCGGCTGGCTCTTTTTTGTCTGCTTCACAGCGTGTGGGATCTTTGTTCCCCGAGCAGGGATCAAACCTGGGCCCCCCACACTGGGAGCTCGGAGTCTTAACCACTGACAGCCAGGGCAGGCTCCAGGCTCCACTTCTGACTAGCTCTCTTGCAATTCCCACCACACCCGCAGTTACTTCCTCTGCTGAAGCCTCGATCCCCCGAAGTCCTCCATGACGGCTAGAACCAACTTTCTCCAAACTGCTGGCAACGTGGCTCTTTTGACCTCTTCTTATGAATCACGGATATTCTAAATGACACCAGTTGTTAAAAATAGTCCTTTCCAGGTTTTCAACTGACTTTGCCCAGATCTGTCAGAGAAATCACCATCTATAGCAGTCAAACGGGGAAGGCAATGGCACCCCACCCCAGTACTCTTGCCTGGAAAATCCAATGGACGGAGTAGCCTGGTGGGCTGCAGTCCATGGGGTCGCTAACAGTCGGACAGACTGAGCGACTTCACTTTCACTTTTCTCTTTCATGCATTGGAGAAGGAAATGGCAACCCACTCCAGTATTCTTGCCTGGAGAATCCCAGGGATGGGGGAGCCTGGTGGGCTGCCGTCTATGGGGTCGCACAGAGTCAGACACGACTGAAGTGACTTAGCAGCAGCAGCAGTCAAAGCCTTACAAAATGTAATACTTAAATAATAAGCAGAAATGACTCCATGATCCACAGGCTCCAGAACAGGTGTTGTGTTAGCAGGCATGACAACATTAATCTCGTATTCATCTCCACCAGAGCTCTTTGGTGACCTGGTGCCTTGTCAATAAGGAAAGAAATGTTTTTTTGAGCAGGGTGTCTCAACGGTGGGCTTAACGTAGTCAGTAAACCATGCTGTCAACAGATGTGCTGCCATCCAGGCTTTTGTTGTTGCACTGGCAGAGTACAGGCAGGGTGGATACAGGATAACCCTTAAGGTCCCTGGGGCTTCCCTGGTGGTTCAGCTGGTAAAGAATCTGCCTGCATGGTGGGAGACCTGGGTTCGATCCCTGGGTCGGGAAGATCCCCCGGGGGAATAAATGGCAACCCACTCCAGTATTCTTGCCTGGAGAATTTCACGAGCCTGATGAGCTACAGTCCATGGGATTGCAGAGTCAGACACGACTGAGCGACTAACACTTTCACTCTAAGGTCCCCAGGATGTTCAGAATGGTAAATGAACACTAAACTTAACTTAAAATCACCAGCCGTGTTTCACCCCTAACGACAGAGCCAACCTCTCCCCTGAAGCTTTGAAGCTAGGCACTGACTTCTCTCCAGCTCTGAAAGTCCTAGATGGCATCTTCTTCCAGGAGAAGCCTGATTTGTCTATACTGAAAATCTGTTATTTAGAGTAGCCACGTTTATGAATTATCTAGATCTTCTGCACAACTTGCTGCAGCTTAGTTTCTACATCAACACTTGCTGTTTCATCGCCAACTTTAAAGAGACGGCTTTTCTTTAAACCTCACGAACCAACCTCTGTTAGCTTCAGACTTTTCCTCTGCAGCTTCCTCATCTCTCTCAGCCTTCTTAGAATTAAAGAGTTATGACCTAGCTCTGGCTTAGGGTTTGTTTTTTTCCTGCTTCAAGACAAGTGGCTATTTTGATCTTCTTTCTACACAGACCCCTAACACTTACATATCGGCAATTAGGCTGTTTCCCTTTCTTATCATTTTTGTGTTCGCTGGAGTAGCACTTTTAATTTCCTTCAGGAACCTTTCCTTTGAATTTGCAACTTGGCTGTTTGGCACAAGAGGCTAAGCTTTCAGCCTGTCTGAGCTTTCGACATGCCTTCCTCATTAAGCTTAATCATTTCTAGCTTTTGATTTAAACTGAGATACGTGGAACTCTTCCTTTCACGTGAACACCTAAGAGGCCATTGCAGGGTTATTAACTGGCCTAATCTCAATACTGTTGTCTGAGGGAACAGGGAGGCCTATAGAGAGAGATGGGGAATGAGCAGTCGGCACACACACATTTATGGATTAAATTCATCATCTTATATGGGCACGGTTTGTGGTGTCTGAAAACAAATAGTAACATCCAAGATCACAGATCACTGTAAGAAACAGAATAATGAGAAAGTTTGAAATACTGGGAGAATTACCAAAATGTGACACAGATATGAAGTGAGGAAATGCTACTGGAAAAATGGACTTGGTCCACATAGGGTTGCCTCAAACCTTCAGTTTGTATAAAACACGGTATCTGTGAAGCGCAGTAACGTGAAGGGCAATAAAATGAGGTGTGCCTGGATTGTTTTTTTTTCCTGTGAAAATCTCTTTTCAATTTAAGAATTGTCTAGGGAACAGAAATTCAGACTTTTAAATTGATTTCCTACCCAGGGCTGCATCTTCAGTTAGTGTTGTTAACTGTCTGTGCCGAGATAGCTTGTGTATTTAACATGCTTGTGCACTGATACCCTGTGGGGAGTCTCCTATGAAGGGAGAATTTAAAAATGTACAAAAGTAACTGGTGCCGAACATTCCTGCCTCTAGATTTTCTTACAGTTTTAAAATATTGGCTAAACATTTACCTTGTGGGGCTAAGAGCTGGAAATAGCCATAGAGAGAAGTTAAACGCCTAAAGCATTTCATTGATTTGTCATGAGTGGGTAAATACATCAAATGAAACCCGTCCCCCTCATTTCTATCAAAGAGAATGTGATGGTGCTGGGAGGGCTAAGACAACAGAGTGTAAGCACATCCTATTGTACTTGGAATAATATTTCTCATCCCCAGAAAACTACTCTTTTTGTTACGCGGGCTGTGTTGCATGTGGCTTTGCCTTTTTTTTTTTTTTCCCTTCTTTTTCCAGAGAAAAATTAAGCCCAGCTCAAAACTTACAGCTTCAGCACAGAATCATTTTGTTGTCTAAAAATTCACAGTTAAAAATTATTAACGAACAAAGTCAGCATTCAAAAGAAGAAATAAGAACTTCCTTTCAGCTAAAAATAAATGCTTTTTGTTTTTTTGGGTGGTTTTTTGGAGGTGAACTTTCAAGGCAACACTAAGGGTCATGCTCTTGAAAAGCCACAAATAGAGACGTGACGGCAAGTCCCCCACACTCCGCATGGACAGAGATGAAACACTGATCTCTTGAAATAGATCCCTTGAAATTGATCCCTTTGGTGCTGCCAGTTTAGAAAAGGTCCACAGTTGGTTGTAGTCTATTTGGAGGCTATTTCAAGTTGGCTAATGAAACCTTTTACCCCAGAAGTTACTTCCTATAAATGTGGCCATGTTTGTAGAAATCACACACGCACACAAACATAAAAACAGGCTTCTTCCTCATGACTGTTTCCAGAAACAGACACACACACACACACAGAACATAAAAACAGGCTTCTTCCTCACACACACACAGACACACACACACACAGACACAGAGAACATAAAAGCAGGCTTCTTCCTCATGACTGTTTCCAGAAACAGACCTCTTAGGTTACAGTTTTTCTGCCTTTCAAGGAGGCTTAACTGCAATACAAAGTACTTAAAGCAAATATAAACAAATGGGATCTAATTAAAATTAAAAGCTTCTGCACAACAAAGGAAACTATAAGCAAGGTGAAAAGACAACCCTCTGAATGGGAGAAAATAATAGCAAATGATGCAACTGACAAACAACTAATCTCAAAAATATACAAGCAACTTATACAGCTCAATTCCAGAAAAATAAACGACCCAATCGAAAAATGGGCCAAAGAACTAAATAGACATTTCTCCAAAGAAGACATACGGATGGCTAACAAACACATGAAAAGATGCTCAACGTCACTCATTATCAGAGAAATGCAAATCAAGACCACAATGAGATACCACTTCACACCAGTCAGAATGGCTGCGATCCAAAAGTCTGCAAGCAATAAATGCTGGAGAGGGTGTGGAGAAAAGGGAACCCTTTTACACTGTTGGTGGGAATGCAAACTAGTACAGCCACTATGGAGAACAGTGTGGAGATTCCTTAAGAAATTGCAAATAGAACTGCCTTATGACCCAGCAATCCCACTGCTGGGCATACACACCGAGGAAACCAGAATAGAAAGAGACACATGTACCCCAATGTTCATTGCAGCACTGTTTATAATAGCCAGGACATGGAAACAACCTAGATGTCCATCAGCGGATGAATGGATAAGAAAGCTGTGGTATATATACACAATGGAGTATTACTCAGCCATTAA
>SJYX01013000.1:318590-371473 GCA_006410675.1 Oreotragus oreotragus | reverse complement strand
TTTCAAAATGGTAAATCACTGTATGGTCCTGGATCTCCAAGCTATAAAACTGAAATATGTGTTTCCAGCGTAGCAGATGGTGACCAGGAAGGCGAAGAACTGGAGAAAACAAAACACAATAGAAAGGAGGTTTAGAATTCATCCTCATTAGCAAAAGTTATCACTTCATTTCCATCGAATAATGTACTTACAGCATCCCTTGACTCCCAAGTTTTCTCATCTAAAACCGCTTTATTGGTTCAATTACCTTCCTTCTGGAATGGATTTGGGCTGTTTTTCTTTCTTGGAACTATCTGGGAAGCCTGGAGCTTTACTCTAATCCCCTGCCTTCCTCCAGGGGATCTTCCCAACCCAGAGATCGAACCCGTGTCTCTTACATCTCCTGCGATGGCAGGAGGGTTCTTTATCCCTAGCGCCACCTGGGAAGCCTATATATATAGACATAGATATGGATATATATTCTTTCTCATATTATTCTCCATTACGGTTTACCACAGGGTATTGAATATAGTTCCCTGTGCTATACAGTAGGACCTGGCTGTTTACCCATCCTACCGATAATAGCTTGCAACTGCCCAGCTGACCCTTGCTATGTGCGTTAGCTACACAGACCGTGATTTTTAGTCTCATGCTGTTAATCTTCTAATAGGGTAAAGCACCCACTCCATCCTTACCTGAAGAACCCCATGGACAGAGAAGCCTGGTGGGCTACAGTCCGTGGGGTCACAAAGAGTCAGACATGAATGAAGCAACTTGGTATGCATGCATGCAGAGATTTTGAAATATAAGTTTAAAGCACTGGTACAATAAACACCCATGTATCACCTGTCAGCTTTAACATCACCCTGCTGGCCTTCCTGTCTAACTGCTCACACCCCTAACACTTCTGATGCTAATGAAATATTTTAAGGCCAATCTCAGAGAAACTTAGTTTTTTAAATTTGAAAAATACACATGATTCAAAAATACCAACAGTACAGCAGTACATGGATTAAAAAGCAGAAGCCTCTCATCCCACACCCCTCATGGTCCATCACAGTCCCTGGAAGGAACCTCCGCTATGGTTTAGCCCTCCAGGCATCGTTAGGGTGTAAGCAACAATTTCTACTTAAACAGACTCCTAGAGTGCTCATCTGTCTCTCCCCAAACTGATGCTGTAGGCAGCAGAATTATTCTTAGAACGCCTCAAATGATTTTTCTCCCACAGATACTTGTTTTGTTCCAGAGTCTGGCTTCCACTCCAGTGCACTATTTCAGCCTCTCCACACTCCAGGCCATCAGGAGGCCCCGTGATACTCAAAGCAGAAGTTCACTACCAAGGAGTTCCCCCAGCAGGTGATGCTTTTCCCTACAGGTGAGGTGTCCTCAGTCATCCAGTCACGTCCGACACTTTGTGACCCCGTGGACTGTAGCCACAAAGCTCCTCTGTCCATGGCATTCTCCAGGCTATAATACCAGAGTGGGTTGCCATTTCCATCTCCAGGAGATCTTCCCGACCCAGGGATCAAACCCGCATCGCCTGCATCTCCTGCACTGGCAGGCACTTTCTTTACTGCCGAGCCACCTGGGAAGTCCTGCAGGTAATTCTGTCCTTTTCCCTCTGATCCGCAGCCAGCCGCGGGGAGGAGGAGACCCCTGGGATGACAGGCTCACTCACCGACGAAGCCGCCCAGCTGTTGAAGTTGTGACTGTCTCTCTCCGGGGAGACGGAAGATGCGTCCACAATAGCAGCTGAGAGGTATAAGGCGAAGGCACTGCCGTTAAACCACAGACCCTGGGAAGCAGAGGTGCAGAGTGTTTAGGGAGCCTGGGAAGGTCTGGGCACCCCCAGACCCCAGAAGCAGCTAGAACTGCACTTGGCAAGGCACTCATGTGGACGCAGGAAGGCGGCAGGGCACAAGGCTAATGAGAAGGCAGCTCCTTGGCGCCTAGGGGGTCCTTTCTGCACGCTACTTCCTCCACTCACACAGGCATGAGGGTTTGTAAAAGGGATCCTCAATGAGAGCAGCAAATAAAATATCCCAACTAGAAGCCAGACACACCTGATATTTATTGGCATCTACTGGCAGTACATGAAATTTCCAAAATTTGGCTGCAAACATCTCCAAAATGGGGGAGCTGAAACAGAAACCCAGACTTCTGGATTCTCCAAGGAGGGGGCAAAAGCAAACAGAAGACCTAGAGATTCTGGGAACACAGCTTATTTCTAGTTGAAGAATATTCTGCAGTTGTTTAAGTCCGTGGGTCTGGGTGGCAAGGATTCAATACTCTCTGAGTTTACACTCATTTGTCTGACCTTCTGGTCTCCTCACATGTGTGAGCGTGCAGCTCCTGATGTGAAGGGGTCTCCTTGCTGCTGACCAGGGTTCTAATTACTTCTTGGGCAGAGAAACACCCAGAGCAGGATGCTGGCAGAAAAAAACTGCTGGGTGGAAGTCGAGAGACATGGGCCCAGATGTGTGTGAACCTGCGCAAAGTCAGGAGGCTTCAAACCTCAGCTTCTTTATGGTAGAATGGGGACATGCCTCATGATGAAAATGCAAATCAGAGCATTTTAAAACCGGGGAGTTTCAGAAGGAAGCATCATTAAACAAGTGAAAAAAAAAGTAACATTACAGGCAATGTTTTAAATTTTTAATGTAATAGATCAGTGAAGGAATCTTAGGCTTGGAGGAGAGAGAGACTAATAGATGCTCTAGGCTGAAGATCAGCAAGATAAAGAATCCTGACTAGCAGTCAGCAGAATGAGACTTGGAGTCCCTTCAGAAGTGTTAATCCCTTTGTCGCTTCAAGAAAGATCATCGCCTCCCTGGCAGGGCTGCTCACCCATGTGTGAAAAGGCCAGAGAAACTCAGTCTACCAGTTTATTTGTTTTTTGTTTTTTTACCTTTTTGCCTGCACCGCTCACAACATGTGGGCATAGTAGCTCCCCAATCAGGGACTGAACCCGTGCCCTCTGCATTGGGAGCACTGAGTCTTAACCATTGGACCTCCAGGGAAGTCTCCTACCTGCCAGTCTTTATGTAAGAAATTCTGCTGGAGCACAGTCATGCTTGTTCATTTACTAAGTGTCTAAGGCGGCTCTCCCACGGTAAGCGGGGCTGAATGACTGTGACAGAGAAAGTCTGCCAGCCTCTGGTCCAGAGCATTGGCTCGGACTGAGACCTGGGCAGAGGGGGAAGTCAGGGTCCTGCCCATTCCCACATCTGGACCACGGGATCCCCTGTCACCTTTTCCAGGCTCATTTCTTCCCAGCACTTAAGCGTTTTCCTCAAGACCTGGTTCAGAACTCCTCTTCCTCCAAAACAGCTTTCCTTAAATTTCCCCAGCTCACTGTGGTTGCCCCTCACCTGGATCCCATGCCCCAACTTCGGGGTGCCAGCCTTCCGTGACTCCCTCAACCAAACGAGGCAGTCTTTCCTGCGCCTGCCTGGGAAGCAGGGTGCCAGTTCCAACAGGGCTGCCTCCATTGCCCCAGGCCTGTGTGGAACCACTATGGACTTAACTCTCAGAAACTGCACCCGGTTCTTGAAGGCCTTCATGGGGAATCCTCGCTTTTGTTTCTGGGTAAACAGGTAGGAGTCAGTCAATCTTCTTCCCAGTGGGCATCCCACTCGGTACATCCCCCCACTTTAGTATGTATCACACAGAGTGCTGGGATGGTTAATCTGATGTGTTATGTTGGTACGCTATTCTGGACGTGTATCAAGGTGTTTTTAGATAAGATCGACATTTGAATCAGTAGACTGACTGGGTAAAGCAGATCGCCCTTCCCAGTATGGGTGGACCTCACCTAGTCAGTAACGGCCTAACTACAAAAAAAGGCTGGCCTTCCTGTGAGTAAGAGGGAACTCCTGCCAGACTGCCTTGAGCTGGGACCACCAGTCTTTGTTCCTGCTTTTGAACTTCAACTGAAACTTCAGGTCTTCTTGGGTCTCAAGCCTGCTAGCTTTTGGATTAGAACTCACAACAGCAGCTCTCCTGGTTCTCAGGCCTATTAGCTCTCCTGGGCCTCCAGCCTGCTGTCTGCAGGTCTCGGGATGTCTTAGGCTCCATAAGCCCATGAGCCGATTCTTGGAGCAAATCTTTTTATACAGATAAACATTCCATTACTTCTATTTCTCTAGAGAACCCTGATGAATACAGAATTTGGGGCAGAGAGTTGGGTACAGATTTTGGAACTAGAATTAAAGTGTGGCTGTAACAAGAAAAACTATGACCAACCTAGACAGTGTGTTAAAAAGCAGAGACATTACTTTTAAAAAGCAGAGACATTACTTTGCCAACAAAGGTCTGTCTAGTCAAAGCTATCGTTTTTCCAGTGGTCAAGTATGGATGTGAGGGTTGGACCATAAAGAAAGCTGAGCACTGAAGAACTGATGCTTTTGAATTGTGGTGTTGGAGAAGATTCTTAAGAGTCCCTTGGACTGCAAGGAGATCCAACCAGTCAATCTTAAAAGAAATCAACCCTGAATATTCATTGGAAGGGCTGATGCTGAAGCTGAAGCTGGCCTGATGCTGGCCACCTGATGCAAAGAACAGACTCACTGGGAAAGACCCTGATACTGGGAAAGACTGAAGGCAGGAGAAGGGGGCAACAGAGAATGAGATGGTTGGATGGCATCGTCGACTCAGTGGACATGAGTTTGAGCAAACTCCGGGAGATAGTGTAGGACAGGGAAGCCTGGTGTGCTGCAGCCCATGGGGTCACAAAAAGTTGGACACAACTTAGCACAATTTAGTTGAATAATAATCTCAGTAGAAGCCATGAATAAGTAAGGGATTATACCAGTAGAAACACTGCCAGTTTGAACAGAAGGGGATGGAGATAGGCCAGAACGAAGGAGGGGTGCTGAACTTCTTGGATTCTGCAGGACAGAACCACAGAACTAGATGACTGTGACGCAGCTTTATCTTTCACAAAAATAAAGGCGATTCAGAGATCATCGGGGCTGGCACTCCTGTCATGGGCCCACTGGGCAGGCTGGCTCCTCCTCAGCTTCAAAGGGTGGGGCTACCTCTCTGGTTCTGTGACCCAGCATGTCCCCCCAGTGTCCCAGGGGAAGGGACCCTCAGAGGCACTGAGGTGACAGTACCCTCCCGAAGGCTCCAGATGATAGCACGCTGCGCCAAGAGGACTATTACGGGGCCTTAAGATCAGATGGAATTCGCCTGGTAGCTTGCTGGGCTTGCTGGAGGCCTGGCGCGCCTTCCTTCTTTCCCATTTCTCCCTTTTGAAATGGGAATGTCTGTCCCACCACTGTATCTTGGAAGCACTCAACTTGCCTGGTCTCACAGGTTCACAGCTGGAGAGGAATTTTGCCTCAGGGTGAACTGTCCCTCAAGTCTCACCCATACCTGATAATATTTAAAGGAGACTTTGGTTTGGGTTTGGGGGGCGGTTGTTTTTAAAGTAGGATTAGCACCTGTCCGGTTTATCTTTATTTTTTGTTTTATTTATTTTTATGTGTGGCATGAAGGATCTTAATTCCCTGATCAGGGAGCAAGCTCATGTCCCCTGCACTGGAAGTGTGAAGTCTTAACCACTGGAGCACCAGGAAAATCCCTAAAAGGAGACTTTGGACCTAGATTTTAGTTGATGCTGGAGTGAGTTTGAGGGACGCTGAGATGGAATGAATGCACTTTGCTTGTGAGATGGGTGTGATCTGGGTGGGCAGGATATTATGGACTGAATGTTTTCCCCCCAAATTCATATGCTGAAGCCCTAACCCTCAATGTGATAGTATTCAGTTAAGGGGCCTTTGAGGTATTTAGGGTCAGAGGAGGTCATGAGGGTGAGGTCCACCTGAGAGGGTTAGCACCCTTCTAAGAAACGAAAGGGAGTTCACATCCCCTCCTCCCTCTCTGCCCTGTGAGGACACAGCAAGACTGGCAGGCATCTGCAAGCCAGGAAGAGGGCTCTCACCAGAAACCAACTCCACCGATGCCTGATCCTAGACGTCTCGCCTCTGGAACTGCAAGAAATTTCTGTCACTGACGTCTAAGGTATTGTTCTGGCGTCCAAGCAGACTACGGTTCTGTAATCTGTGTTTTCTTACCTATCCACAGCCCGCATCTCCGGACTCTGTGCTTCCCTTTCTTACCTATCCTGCATCCCGCATGGAGTCAGGACCACATCCAGTCACTTTTGACCACTCTTGCTCCCAAATATGAGCACACCTGGTTGTTCTAACAGTGTCTTTCCTTTTTCATTCTAACTCTTTGCATCTCATTATCAAGGAACTCTGCTGCCCAGAGAGTTAATGCCATGACATCAGAAGGGGTTGGAAGGATGAAAGGTCCACTGCGGCTGTGCCCGGACACACCTGCATCCAGGTGTCACTGTTTACTGAGAACGGAACAAGAGGCTACACAAGAGAACAGAGCCTCTCTTGGTTCAGTCTTCTGAGGACCGCTTTGCTACTTTGCCCAAAAGGATTCCTGGACCTTCCAACGTGATGCTCCACGCTCGGGTGTAAAACACCGGTGCTGGGCTCTCCCTTGTTTTGTCCTCTGCTTTACTGGCATAGAGACCATCGCAAACTGGAGGACTACCCTCCATCCCACCTAAGGGGCAACGGACAGGAAGAACACTCGTGGTTTGCTCACCACCGTGGTCCAGGGCACCTGGGGGATCCTGGTGTAGGTCATCGTTAGGTAGATGATGAGGAAGAAGACGGTGAGGACCCAGTAAAACACAGCTACGAACATGACCCAGCCAAAGGCAGGGACCCGGAAGTACTCCGTTCCAGCGATGAGCGTCCACACCAGCAGTCCCAGAACCTGTCAAGCGGGAGAGGCAGTGGGAAGGAAAAGGGAGATGGGAGAGAAAATAAAGGAGGAGGAAGTGGACACAGAGGAAAAAAACAATTAGACAAAGTGTCAACTACAACTTTCACGCATACATATGGATGCATGTAACAAATGTGACTGGGGGGCAAACTCACATTCCCGCAAATACCAGAAAGGTAAAATGAATGAGCAGAGCAGGCTGCGCAGAGACCACGGCAAACAGGAAGCCCCACCATGCCTTGTCTCTGCTCAGCTCCCGCCAATTGTTGTGGGCTGGTTTTCTCCATCTTTCTCCCCACCTACTCCCAGGAGAACACAGAAACTCAAGTTTGTACATGCTGATAATCTTGATTTTTAAATGCCAGCCCTGGAATTCCCTGGCAGTCCGGTGGTTAGGACTCGACACTCTCACTGTGAGGGCCTGGGCTCAATCCTTGCTCAGGGAACTGGGATCCCACAAGTCTCAAGGTGCGGCACGCAGGCATGCATAAATGAATGAATGAATAAATTAATCAACAAAGGTTAGCACTGATAAAGAGGGACAAAACTACGCACATCTGTGGCTGGAATCTGTTCCCGACACCCGTCAAGGGGACAAGAAACAAGCCGGGGGGTTATTCCAGCAACAGTCGCCAGGCTTCACTGCTGCTGCAGGGCAGGGTGAGCCCGAAGCTCTGTCCTGTCAGCACTGAGTGGAGAAAGCCTGCTGACCCATGCTGTGGGGATGCCTGGTTCTCAAGGTGGGAGGCCACAACCAAGTGTCCATCTCCCGCCCTGCCCTTCCAGGGCCCGGGAGGACTTCATTCCTGAGTCACAGGGAAGCTGGCATCTAAACCTTATCCCCAGGAGATAGCATCAGGTGTCCGCGGTGGGCGCTGGCTGCTGTATGACTCAGAGCAAGCAGCTTCCTTCCTGTCTCAGCTCTCTCCGTGGGATGTGACACAAAGTGGACGCCGATCTCTCTGGTCATTAGGCCTTGACACCTGAGCACCTATCACGGACTAGGCTTCCTGCTCATGGGCCCCGAGGACAGAGCAGGCAGGAACCGAGCCGACCTGCTCATGCACCACTTAAGAGTCTCGTGAGGGGAGACAGGCGAACAGTCACAATCGTGAACATGCTATGAAGGAAATAAAGGGTGTGAGCAGACTCTCTAACGGGGCTGCGAGCTTGAGGGCAGGAACGGCAAGTATCAGACGGGGCCATGCTGAGGAAGGGCCTCAAGACCCACTAAGAGCTACGAAGACGGCTGGGCGGATGCTGTCCAGGGCAGAGGGCGTGATGAGCAGAGGGCTGCAGGGGAAGGGTCTTCGAGTCCCTGTAGAAAAGTGTAGGACATGGGTACAAGATGTTAGAAGCTTGGCGACGGTCAGATTCTGTGGGCCCGGACACCTAAGGACTTTGGACTTTATCCTATGAGCTAAGGGAGGGTTCTGAGCAAGACAACGATATGAACAGGTTAAGTTTTTAAGATCACTTTGGCTGCATGGCAAGAATGGGCATGTAGGTGGCTGGGTGGAGGGGTGGAGAGACAAATTCAGAGACTGTTATAATAATCCAAGTGGAAGAAGAAGACAATGTGTTTAAGATTAAGATGCTGGTGAGTACTGGGAAGTGAATGATTCAAGGCAGATTTCAGGAGTCAGGACCTTCGCAGATTTGATGGACTAGGTTACAATAAAGTGGAATTACACCCGGTCTCTGGAGAAAACTCCCCAGTGGATTAGGGTGCCACCTCCTCAGCTGAAAAGATGAAATACAGGAACAGGTTAACAGGGCTGACCTGGGCTCAGGTTACAACCTGTCCCATTGGAGCGGGATTAGAAGTGATGGTCCAGGGGAAGAGTTCAGGTCCTGCTTTAGGAAGGAAGACTTCCTGTGAGCATCACTTAGTGAGCATCACTAAAACAGGTTTCCAGGGGACCTCTGAAAGTGCTCATGGAGACAAGCCCACCTCCCTGTCGAAGTCTGGATGTCTGCACGGGGGAGCAGAGAATAGACTCTGAACACTGCTACCTTCCCTCCTTGGAGCTGAAAGTTGAGGTTCTTTTATCTGCTCAATGTCGTATGTGAGTTAAAGAAGCATTTATTGCAGCTCACATCTGTGGCAAAGGAATTTACTGAAAGTGAAGTATCAAACAGGATAAAATTCCAGAAAGTATTAAGACTCACACACCTGGGGTTATGGTCCAGAATTCATCATAACTGACAGGTAACCTACACACACAGATGTGACATTCCATTGTATCAACAGGACAGGTTAACACATGTCACCTGGCACGGCAGGATCTGAAATAACATCAAGGGCTTCTTGATTCAAACTGAAGGGGTGGGAAGGGTCCTCTGTTGAGGATTCACCCAGGAAATAACCATGGGAGGAGCCACTGGTAGTGGGGGTGGTGTCTCTCCAGGAGCGGGCAAGGGTTTGAGAGCTGCCAGGATAAGCTCATACAGGCTTAACTAAGAGCTCTTGACTCTGAAAGTGAAAATGCTTTTCATTATGAAAAGCAAGTGGGGTCCACTGTCCAGAGATGCTCTGTCTAACGTGCTAGCAGGGGTTATCTTTTACAGACAAGGACGGTATCTCTAACGGAGCTGTCTGTCAAAGAGTAGGAACCTTTGACCCAAGATCTCATGAGCAAACACAGGAAAAGAACTGTCAGGAAAAGACAGTTTTCTTGAAAATTGTCTTCAAGAAAATTCCTACGGAAGTGAATTTCTTGGGCAACTGAAACATACCTGGAAGCAACTTTTGTCTCTCACTATAACGAACGCTGATGAAAACTACTCTACAAAAATGCTCATCTCCTGGTGTGTGTGTATTTAAGACAAACTCTACATCTTTATTTGCTTCAGTTCAGTAGCTCAGTCGTGTCTAACTCTTTGCGACCCCATGAATCGCAGCACGCCAGGCTTCCCTGTCCATCACCAACTCACGGATTTCACTCAGACTCACGTCCATCGAGTCCGTGATGCCATCCAGCCACCTCATCCTCGGTCGAACCCTTCTCCTCCTACCCGCAATCCCACCCAGCATCAGAGTCTTTTCCAATGAGTCAGCTCTTCACATAAGGTGGCCAGAGTACTGGAGTTTCAGCTTTAGCATCATTCCTTCCAAAGAAATCCCTGGGCTGATCTCCTTCAGAATAGACAGGTTGGATCTCCTTGCAGTCCAAGGGACTCTCAAGAGTCTTCTCCAACACCACAGTTCAAAAGCATCAATTCTTCAGCGCTCAGTTTTCTTCACAGTCCAACTCTCACATCCATACATGATTACTGGAAAAACCATAGCCTTGACTAGACGGACCTTAGTCGGCAAAGTAATGTCTCTTCTTTTGAATATGCTATCTCGGTTGGTCATAACTTTCCTTCCAAGGAGTAAGCGTCTTTTAATTTTATGGCTGCAATCACCATCTGCAGTGATTTTGGAGCCCAAAAATAAAGTCTGACACTGTTTCCACTGTTTCCCCATCTATTTCCCATGAAGTGATGGGACCGGATGCCATGATCTTTGTTTTCTGAATGTTGAGCTTTAAGCCAACTTTTTTACTCTCCTCTTTCACTTTCATCAAGAGGCTTTTTAGTTCCTCTTCACTTTCTNCCATCTATTTCCCATGAAGTGATGGGACCAGATGCCATGATCTTCGTTTTTCACTCTCCTCTTTCACTTTCATCAAGAGGCTTTTTAACTCCTCTTCACTTTCTGCCATAAAGGTGGTGTCATCTGCATATCTGAGGTTATTGATATTTCTCCCGGCAATCTTGATTCCAGCTTGTGTTTCTTCCAGTCCAGCGTTTCTCATGATGTACTCTGCATAGAAGTTAAATAAGCAGGGTGACAATATACAGCCTTGACGTACTCCTTTTCCTATTTGGAACCATGTTGTTCCATGTCCAGTTCTAACTGTTGCTTCCTGACTTGCATACAGATTTCTCAAGAGGCAGGTTAGGTGGTCTGGTATTCCCATCTCTTTCAGAATTTTCCACATTTGGCATAGTCAATAAAGCAGAAATAGATGTTTTTCTGGAACTCTCTTGCTTTTTTGATGATCCAGTGGATGTTGGCAATTTGATCTCTGGTTCCTCTGCCTTTTCTAAAACCAGCTTGAATATCAGGGAGTTCACAGTTCACGTATTGCTGAAGGCTGGCTTGGAGAATTTTGAGCATTACTTTGCTAGCATGTGAGATGAGTGCAATTGCGTGGTAGTTTAATTGAATTATTCCTTAAGGAAGCTTGGTCGTTCTTCCAAGCCTAGATCAAATCACTGTTCTGAAGCCATGTGTTCTTGGTGGTGCAGGAACTGCCTGTTTTCGTTCTCCACTGAAGGCCTTGGGGATTCCTGCTAAGTCATATATTTTATCTCAGGAAGAAAGTTCATCATGTCCACCTGCCCAAAGCTGCACTTGTCTCTTTGGCAAGTCTCTAACACTTTTGACCCAGGAAATAAAAGACAGTGTGCCCTGTTGAAAGAACCGGATTATTTTGGTCTTTGTCCCTTCTCAGTATCTGAAATGTGCATTGCTTTTCTTGCCTGGTTTCCAGGTCTGTGAGCAGAAGGCTGAGGTTTCTCCATCATGCTTTCCCAACCCTGTCACCATGGGTCTCTATGAAGATGGGGCAGCTCTTGCCTGAGCATCTATACCCTCAGTTGTGGGTTTTCTTTGTCCCAGCTTCACCACAATGCATTCTGACTATGCCAGGCTTTCCCATCCGATCAGTTCTGTTCAGTTCAGTTGCTCAGTCATGCCCGACTCTTTGTGACCCCATGGACTGCAGCACGGCAGGCCTCCCTGTCCATCACCAACTCGTGGAGCTTGCTCAAACTCATGTCCATCGAGTCGGTGATGCCATCCAACCATCTCATCCTCTGTCATCCCCTTCTCCTCCTGCCCTCAATCTTTCCCAGCATCAGGGTCTCTTCCAAGAAGTCAGTTCTTGGCATCAGGTGGCCAAAGTATTGGAGTTTCAGCTTCAGCATCGTCCTTCCAATGAATATTCAGGGCTGATTTCCTTTAGCATGGACTAGTTGGATCTCCTGGCTGTCCAAGGGACTCCCAAGAGTCTTCTCCAACACCACAGTTTAAAAGCATCAGTTCTTTGGCACTCAGCTTTCTTTATAGTCCAACTGTCACATCCATACATCCCATCCGATAATCCCAAGTTTTCTACAAAGGTTCCTGGTCCCCACTCTGGGTCATCGAGGGTCATGCAGCCAGGTGGCTTTGGGAGTCAAAACCACCAGGAGTCAAGTGTCAGCATCATCTGTGCATGGGTCAGTCGAGACTAAATCTTGGCTAATTTAGTGCCAGAGGAGACCAAAGACTCCACACTTTTCACTGTGGGAGGACAGGGAAGTAAATGAGGAGGTAGGGTAGCTTACCTGAGTTCACACACGTTCATGATGAAACGGGACAAGAATTTGTGTCTCCTCTCTGAATCAGATACTTATTAAATATTTTAAAAATCCATGTGGATCACAACAAACTATGGAAAATTCTTAGAGGTGGGAATACCAGACCACCTTACCTCCCTCCCAAAAAATGTGTATGTAGATCAAGAAGCAACAGTTAGAACTGGACATGGAAGATGGACTGGTCCAAAACTGGGAAAGGAATATGTCAAGGCTGTATATTGTCACCCTGCTGATTTAACTTACATGCAGAGTGCTGTGCTCTGCTTAGTCACTCAGTCATGTCCGACGATTTTCAACCCCTTGGACTGTAGCCCGCCAGGTTCCTCTGTCCATGGGGATTCTCCAGGCAAGAATACCAGAGTGGGTTGCCATGACCTCCTCCAGAGGATCTTCCCAACCCAAGGATCAAACCCAGATCCCCCACAATGCAGGCAGATTCTTTAGCATATGAGTGACCAGGGAAGCCCAATATTATTGGAGTGGGTACACTAGCCCTTCTCCAGGGGGATCTTCCCGACCCAGGAATCTAATTGGGGTCTCCTGAATTGCAGGCAGATTCCTTACCAGCTGAGCTACCCGGGAAGCCCTATATGCAGAGTACATGATGCAAAATGCCAGGCTGGATGAAGCTCAAGCTGGAATCAAGATTGCCCCAAAAGCTGGCTTAAAACCCAATATTCAAAAAAGTAAGATCATGTCATCCAGTCCTATCACTTCATGGCAAATAGATGGGGAAAAAATGTAAACAGTGACAGACTTGCTCCAAAATCACTGTGGATGGAGATTGAAGCTCTGAAATTAAAAGATGCTTGCTCTTTGGAAGAAAAGCTATGACAAACCTATACAGTGTATTAAAAATCAGAGACAACACTTGGCCAATAAAAGTCCATATAGGCAAAGCTGTGGTTTTTCCAGTAGTCATGTATGGATGTGAGAGGTGGACCATAAAGGAGGCTGAGCACCGAAGAACTGATGCTTTCAAACTTTGGTGCTGGAGAAGACTCTTGAGGGTCACTTGGACTGCAAGGAGATCCAACCAGTCAACTCTAAAGGAAATCAACCCTGAATATTCATTGGAAGGACTGATGCTGAAGCTCAATTACTTTGGCCACCTGATGTGAAGAGCTGACTCATGGGAAAAGATTCTGATGCTGGAAAAGATTGAAGGCAGGAGAAGAAGGCAACGACAGAGGATGAGATGGTTGGATGGCATCACCAACTCAATGGACATGAGTTTGAGCAAGCTCCAAGAGTTGGTGATGGACAGGGAGGCCTGCCATGCTGCAGTCTATGGGGTCACAAAGAGTCAATGATTGAGCGAGTAAACAAGAAGACGTGCCCTGGGGTATCACAATGCTTGGAACACTTTCCCTCGTAGGCCCTTCTTCATCCATTTAAAACGAGAGGCTGTAATGGAAGCACAGACATAGAGAAATGACTTGTGAACACAGTGGGGGAAGGAGAGGGTGAGAAGACTTGAGTGAGTGGCACTGAAACATATATGTCACCATGTGCAAAATTAGATAGCTGATGGAAATTTGCTGTATGGTGCCGGGAGTTCAAATGTGATGCTCTGTGAAAACCTAGAGAGATGGGAAGGGGTGGGAGGTAGGAGGGAGATTTAAGAGGGAGGGGACATGCCCATACCTATAGCTGATTCCTGTTGATATATATCAGAAACCAACACAGTATTGTAAAGCAATTATCCTCCAATTAAAAACAAATAGTTTTAAAACATGAGAGGCTGTGAGGTTAGACCTGCTGGAAGGGACTTACATCCAGCCCCACCTTCTTTGGGGGAAAGGTTCAAAATTCACAGAGCAAGTGTGTTTCAGGCGTGTCCATGGCCGGGAGCCCACCTGTTGGCTCTGTCACCTGTGTCAACTGCAGACTCTCCCAGGCAGCTTCCACGAGCCTCCCAGAATCTTCTCAACACTCTGCTGCTGCTAAGTTGCTTCAGTCGTGTCCGACTCTGTGTGACCCCACAGACGGCAGCCCACCAGGCTCCTCTGTCCCTGGGATTCTCCAGGCAAGAACCCTGGAGTGGGGTTGCCATTTCCTTCTCCAATGCATGAAAGTGAAAGTGAAAAGTGAAAGTGAAGTCGCTCAGTCGTGTCCGACTCTTAGCGACCCCATGGACCACAGCCTACCAGGCTCCTCCGTCCATGGGATTTTCCAGGCAAGAACACTGGAGTGGATTGCCTTCTCCAACACTCACTCTACTTGCAGGTAAAGGATTTTCATTTGACATCAGATTTCAGAAAGGATGGGAACACTAGAGGCTTTGCCGTGCATCCCATGTGTTTCTGTTTTTTAAACTTTTTATTTTACACTGGAGTATAGCCTATTAACGATGTGGTGACAGCTTCAGGTGAATAGCAGAGGGACTCAATCATCCATACACATATATCTATCTTCCCCCAGACTCCCCTCCCATCCAGACTGCAACATAACACTGAGCAGAGCCTCATGTGCTGTGCAAATAAGTCCTTGTTGGTTACCCATTTCACATAGAGCAGTGTGCACATGTCCATCCCAAACTCCCTATCATCCCTTACCCCCCATCTTCCTCCCCACCCCCACAGCCATAAATTCGTTCTCTAAGTCTGTGAGTCTGTTTTCCAAGTAAGTTCATTTGTAGTATTTCTTTTTAGATTCCACATATAAGGGCATCCCACGCATCTCTGATAGATGGATTTACACTTAACTGTCCAGAAGACGATTCAGAGAAGGCAATGGCACCCCACTCCAGTACTCTTACCTGGAGAATCCCATGGATGGAGGAGCCTGGTAGGCTGCAGTCCACGGGGTTGCAAAGAGTCGGACACGGCTGAGCGACTTTTCTTTCACTTTTCACTTTCATGCATTGGAGAAGGAAATGGCAACCCACTCCAGCATTCTTGCCTGGAGAATCCCAGGGACAGAGGAGCCTGGTGGGCTGCCGTCTATGGGGTCACACAGAGTCGGACACGACTGAAGCGACTTAGCAGCAGCAGCAGCCCAGAAGAGGATTATGTGAGTCCCAGGGAAGCCCAAGCGGGCTTATGAGCCAGTCCCCACCTCCAGGCTTTCCAGCTCAACACAAAGGCGAAGCAAGGCCCTAGAGGATCATCTGGGCTGGTCAGCAGGCTTGCACGTCTCCATCTCACAGGACTCTCTGCAGCCCCTCGGGGTGGGAAACGCACGTGGCCCACGGCAGCCTTGCATCTGCTCGTTCACGTGGCCCCATGGGGCTCCGTTAATCCAGGAGGGCCTGGAGGAGTCCGGGCTCCCCTGCCTGTTCTCTGCCTCACCCCCCTCCACCGGTGCTGTACAGCTGTGTTTCTGTGCAAACAAGGGCGCCAGAAAAGGAGAAAAACACTGTTTACGAGGCTGCCTAGATTGGTGAGTCACATCGTTTCAATAGCCCTGAGATATACACAGCTGACTACTTATGCAAATTCCAGACTTCCGTGTTTGAACAAAAGGTTACCGGGTAACATAACCTGGAGCTTTTATTACTAATGAGGCACTTATTTCCATTTGAATACAGAAGTGTGTATTCTTTCCCCCTCTTTATGGCTTCTCATAATGCTGTCTAATAATATAAAAATAACATTCAGGGTTGTTCATGCCACGTGGCTCAGACATCAGAGGCAGACTCCTGTCCTCCCTACCCTAGGAAAGCTTGACATTGGGCCCACCCTGCTTCCCATCCCTGCTGAGCACAGTTTAAGTTGCTCAGCCCAGGTGCCTCTTTGGAACCATGAGAAAATCCATTACCTGTTCACTTCTGAGTGCTTGCCACGCTTTAGATGTGTTTTCAAAATTAATAGTAACAGTAATAATAATAGTAATAATAACAATAGAATATGATTTAAAAATCACCATGCTTTGTTCTTTTTTTTTGATCATCAGTGAGGTAAAGACAATTTGGCACAGGTTAATAATGGCAGCTTTTCTACTTGCCAGGTGATTTGTATTTTGGTGTGATATAGAAAGTTAAAACTGATGAAAGGGGGAGATTTTTAATCATGATATATATTCCCAAATGTGGGCCATAGTGCCACAGTAAACTTAATTTTAATGAATAAAATAAATAAGGGAGACAACTGAATTTGTAAATAAAAGTGAGAAATGACTTGAAGAAACCATGAGAGTCAATTAAAACTTCAAATATTTTACCAGTATATATTCATTTACATGCTGCCCCGCAAGCATGTGCGCGTGCACACACACACACACACACACACACACACACACTTATTTTGTTTGAATTAGCCACTGCCAAAGGTTTTGGTGAGCACAGAATTTGAAATAGAAAATTTAGCGCTACACTTGGCATCCAACCCTTGGATTAGCATTTAGTGGATAGTCTTTCCATCTTAAGTAGTCTCTCCTTTGAAATGCAAGACTTCGGGCATTCAAGGGGCAATCCTTTAGGGTGGGAGAAATGGGAAGGTTTTTGTTAAAGGATATAATATTTCAGTGTCACAGGATGAGTAGATTCTAGAGATCTAATATACAGCATGATGTCTACTTAAACTCTGCAAAGTGGGTAGATCCTAAAATTGGCCATTACGCACACAGAGAACATTAACACTATGACATAATGGACATCTCTATGAGCTTGCTTGGAGAAGGCAATGGAACCCCACTCCAGTACTCTTGCCTGGAAAATCCCATGGACGGAGGAGCCTGGTGGGCTGCAGTCCATGGGGTCGCTAAGAGTCAGGCACGACTGAGCAAGTTCACTTTCACTTTTCACTTTCATTCATTGGAGAAGGAAATGGCACCACACTCCAATATTCTTGCCTGGAGAATCCCAGAGACGGGGGAGCCTGGTGGGCTGCCTTCTATGGAGTCGTACAGAGTCGGACACGACTGAAGTGACTTGGCAGCAGCAGCAGCACAAGCTTGCTTGTGATGCTCACTTCACAATGTACACCTATGTCAAATCATCACACTGTAGCCCTTAAACATACACAATTTTTATCTATTTTATGCCAATAAAGCTGGAAAAAAATCTTTTAAAAAATGAAGGGCTTCCCTGGTGTCTCGGTGGTAAAGAGTCAGCTGCCAATGCAGGGGAAACAGGTTTGATCCCTGATTTGGGAATATCTCACATGCTGCAGAGCAACTAAGCCTGTGCACCACAGCCAGTGAGCCTGTGAACTGCGATAAGAGAAGCACTGCAATCCAAAACCGTGCACCACAACTGGAGAATAGCCACCCTTTCACCACAGCTAGAGAAAGCCCACACAGCAACTGAGACCCAGCATAGCCAAAAGCCAAAAATATATATATTAATGGATCAGTCTTTGAGATACAATACTTCTGGGCGCAGTCAGGTTTCTAAGGGTATTTATAGTCTAATGAATGAGTGACTGGCTGACCCGTAGGGACTGAAGGCAACCACTGGTCAGGGGAGTAGAGGAGGGATGTGGATTGGCCCAGGGTAGGTTTGGACACAGTGAAAAACAGCAGTTGGACTGAAGGATCTTTAGAGGGCTTTGCCCAGGGTCTCCTCCTGCATCTCCCACCCTAATAATCCCAGTAACCTGGACGTCTTCTCGCCAACTCCCACCGTTCTGCACAAGGCAGTGACTCAGAATTTATGCACATTTTAATACCCCTTATCCAACCCTGGGGCTTCCTAGATGGCTCAGCCAGTAAAGAATCTCCTGCAGTGTAGGAGATGAAGGAGATATGGGTTCAATCTCTGGGTCAGGAAGATTCCCTGGAGGAGGGCATGGTAACCCACTCCAGTATTCTTGCCTGAAGAATTCCATAGGCAGGGGAGCCTGTTGGGCTACGGTCCATAGGGTCGCAAAGAGTCAGACACGACTGAGTGACTAATCACACATGCATGTGTCCAACCCCAGGCCCCAACACATCCAAGATCATTCACTAATATGATGAGAAAAAGAAGATATGTTCTCAGCCTCTGTTTGTTGACTGACAGGTGGATGCTGTGATGATAAATTGCATGTGCAACTTGGCTGGCCAACAGGGGCCCAGATATCCAGTCAATCGTTGTCCTGAGAGTGTCTGGGAGTTTCTGGACGACATGAACATCTGAGAAATGACATGAACACCAGCAGACAGAGTGAAGCAGATTGCTCTCCCCAGTGTGGGTGGGCCTCACCCAATCAGATGACGACCTGACCTGGAGAAAGGGCTGGCAGGAAAGAATTCTCTTTCTGCCTGAGAGTCTTTTCCCTGGAGCGTCAGCATTTACCTGGGTTCAGACTCAAACTGAAACCCTGGCCCTTCTTGAGCCTCCTGCTTGTTAGTCTCTTGACTGGAGCTGTGCCGCTGGTCTCTTTTTGCTGACTGAGAGCTTGGGGCTTGTCACTGTCCATATGTGGGCTTCCCTGATGGCTCAGAAGGTAAAGAATCTGCCTGCAAAGCTGGAGACCTGGGTTGATCCCTGGGTGGGTAAGATTCCCTGGAAAGGGGAATGACTACCCATTCCAGTATTCTTGCCTGGAAAATTCCATGGACAGAGGAGCCTGGTGGGCTACAGTCTTTGGGGTGGCAAAGAGTCAGACATGGCTGAGTGACGAACACTACCACCACTATTCCTTAAAATAAATCATACATGTGTGTATATATATGATTTATTATAAGGAATATGCACCAGGATATCTCTCTCCTACTGCTTCTGGTTCTCTGGAGATCCCTGATGAGCACAGCTGTTCCAAACATGAAAAGGAAGAGTGTGTGATCCTTTTCATTCAAAAATTAGAAACTCGACTGTGTAACAGAAAACTCTCCTTCTCCCCAGCCTTCAGGATTAGACAGTCAGCTCCATGAAAAGAAAGAAGCAGAACTGTAGAAACTCGACACACCGGAAAGAGATGCAGAGAATGACATTACATCTTCCCTCTCGGAAGACCTTCTGCAGAGAGGTCCTTTCTTCCTCACCTTCCTCACGGTGACACTTTAGCGTTACTGAATGTGCAGAGGAGTGAGAGTCGTAGTAGGTGGCTCATATCTGCTGAGTAGAGATGCTTTGTGACCAGCCCGGCAGGTGGTGGCTGAAAGCTGACCCTGGGGTTGGTAGAAGCGTCATGTCCACAGGGCAGCCTGGTGCTCAGTCAGGGCCTCTTGGGGCTTGGACTCCCTCCTTCCATTTATTCCATATGCCTGGAGAGGCGATTTCCAAAAAGCTGCTGACAGAGACATCAGTTAGTTTTTGTGCAATGATTTGATTTTCAGTAGAAAGAAGGAGAACAGAGGGAAGAAGGAAGAGAGGAAGGAAGGAAGGAAGACGAGAGGGAGGGAAGGAGGGAAAGAAGACTGTGCACAAACACCTAACCATCTTTCACATACACATAAAACGCATTTCTCAAAGCTTAATTAAAACAAGAAACCCTGACCTGTTATCTGCAGTCTCACATCACGTACATTTATTGACTCAAGTGCAGGAACACAAATTACTGAGGAAGCACTTGTTAGCTCATTTCTTAATTACCCATTTACTCTGATTTAAAAAACCCAGCAGAGTAACATCTTGGGAGACAGAGCCCACGATGCTGCATTTGGGAGAGGCGAAAGGACAAGGGTTCTTCATCCCTTCCCAGGCCATTGCAAGGCAGGATGACGATTTCAGCGTTATTTTTCATTTGTTTTCATTCTTCAGCCAACCCATCCTGGAACTTCAGCCTAAGGGAGACACCACTGTTTTGGCGATATGAGCCTGTTCAGCGGCGGCTGTGTCTGCCGCTGTCACAGGACGCTTCGTGGCCACCGGCCTTGAGGCCCCAGCTGTGACGAGTGCCCTGTCTCCAGGGATCTTAAGCCATCTGTGTTTCCCACGACTTTCCCAACACCTGGTTGGGCTCCAGAAGGAAAGGAAAACGGAGCGTTAGAGCTGAAAATGACCTTCTATGACATTCTCTCTAAATCCTTTATTTTTGAGGTGGAAAGGCTGAGTCTCAAAGAGGCCATACGATTTTCTCAGACTGGCACAGCTGGCGGGTGGCAATGTCAGGCCCAGAGACCCAGGCTGCTGGCTGAGCCCTAGGCTTTCTGGACAACACCGGATCTATGTGTGCCCGGGGTTCACCCAGCGAGATGGACCAGGTCTGGGAGGGGTGGCGAAATGCGCGAAGGATTCGTGTGAGGCTGGGGGCTTTCAAAACTCTGGGTAAGAGATTTAAAAGGACTGTTAGAGGCCTCTTTACAAGCAATTGCAATGGGTCTCAGTTTTCAGGGTGAGAATGAAGTGCCGGGGACGGGGGACGCGCATGCCACAAGAACTCGGCTGCAGGGACCTGGGCCCCACTGTCCCACCTGCAGAATCTACAGCCCAAGGCAGGGGCTGGCCACTCCTGGACACCCTCCTGCCCCTGCCCCTGTGTTCAGCTCACTGCAACTTTTCCAAGAAGTGAAACAGGCTTAAAAGAAATGAGTGTGTGAGTTGAAGGGAGATTTTATCACTGCCTCTCCATTCCTCTTTTATGGGGCTTGCACAGAGATTTGCGCTGGTGAGGAAACCAAGCTGGTCCCTCCCCCTGTTCCAAGAGCGGGCAGAGAAAGCAGCGCCAATCAAGGCAGGGCAAACAGGGCCAATTAGGGGGCTGCTGGGAGTTTGGAGACTGTCCGCAATCTGTTTGCCCTGCTCCTCTGAGCCCCAGGGATTTGGGTCAACACTTCTCTCTCTGTTAATATACCTTTGATTCATTGAGACAAGTCCACAAACTGAGCACTACACACATTTAACTAAGCCCCCTCTCCTGCCTGCACACCACAAACACTCATTTGCATGTGAGTGCATGCACACACACACATACATTCCATGTCTGGAGTCATGGGAGAAGTGAGGGGCAAGCTGCTTCCTTCTGGACCAATGAATCTGGGAGGCATGTTAGGAACTACCCAAAGCATCATTTTCCCCATCCTGCCATCCCCGGTAAATCAGCACTAATTTGATCGACAGTTTGGTGTCATGGGGCAACTCAAGCCCTGAGTTTTTCTTTTTGTGTTGTTCCGTTTGTTTGGCTATCTTTTTGTCCTGTTTTTAAATCAGAGAAGCTGCAAAATAATGTGGGGGCTTGGGATGAAGCCACCCACCATGGATGGTGTGTAGCCTGAGTCAAGAGCTAGCCTCGCCGCTCAGATCCTCCACCTCTGCGGTGTCTCTGAGCTCGGAAGCAGCCTCCAGCCTATACAGATGAGATAAAGAGCCAAAACTCAGTCTCTGTCTTCCTGTCTGTCTCTGTCTGCCTGTTTCCCTGTCTCTACCAGGCTCTTTCTGCTGCTCTCTTTTCCTCCTGTTAGAGTTGGAGATTGGAGCAGGACCCAGGGACCCTTGCTCTGGGTCAAACATCTCAAAAACAGCCAGCCAGACAGTGGACTAGTTAGCAGCTCTTGTCTGTCGCATACCCCAGCGATGTTGCTAACTCACCTGATTCTGCAGGATCCCTGCAGGAGGGTTGGTGATGGAAGCCAGGAAAGGGCGTCTATGGAAAGGACAAGAACAGCCTTTCCCACATTCAGGAAGAGAACATACAGACTTTCATGGACAAGCTGCACATAGCCATTATCAAGGAATTCCATTTCTGTACATTTTATAGCCATATTGACCATTGTAAATACACATCACCTGTCTGTGACCTGCTCGGTTAACCCTGTCCAAACATGAGAGAAATCTCCAGCAAGAAGAAAATTCTATCCTAAAATCATTTAGCTTCCCTGAAATTAGAATTATGTAACTAATGTAATCTCTGAGTGCCGAAGAATTGATGCTTTTGAACTGTGGCGTTGGAGAAGACTCTTGAGAATCCCTTGGACTACAAGGAGATTCAACCAGCCCATCCTAAAGGAGATCAGTCTTGGGTGTTCATCGGAAGAACTGATGCTGAGGCTGAAACTCCAGTACTTTGGCCACCTCATGTGAAGAGTTGACTCATTGGAAAAGACCCTGAGGTTGGGACCGATTGGGGGCAGGAGGAGAAGGGAATGACAGAGGATGAGATGGCTGGATGGCATCATCGACTTGATGGACATGAGTTTGGGTAAACTCTGGGAGTTGATGATGGACAGGGAGGCCTGGCGTGCTGGGATTCATGGGGTCGCGAAGAGTCGGACATGAATGAGCAACTGAACTGAACTGAACTGAATGTAATCTCAGGATGTAAGCAGGTTAGACAAAGCATATTTACAGCTACATTGTTATAAGTGGCCAGCAATTGAAGAAAACTGAAAGTGCATCAATAAGGGAACTTCACTTTAGTCCAGAGCTCTTTTTATTCCCATCAGGACACAGAAGCAAATTTCTCATGACCTCATCTAACCCAGATTACCTCTCCAAACCCCAGTGCACCGAGGTTTGGGCTTCAATATGAAGTTTGGTGGGATACAATTCCATCCAAAGCAGAAACCAAAGCAAGAGGAACCAGAAGGAACTATGCTGTTAAGTCGCTTCAGTCGTGGCCAACTCTGTGCGACCCCATAGACGGCAGCCCACCAGGCTCCCCTGTCCCTGGGGTTCTCCAGGCAAGAACACTGGAGTGGGGTGCCATTTCCTTCTCCAGTGCATGAAAGTGAAAAGTGAAAGTGAAGTCACTCAGTCGTGTCCGACTCTTAGCGACCCCATGGACTGCAGCCTACCAGGCTCCTCCATCCATGGGATTTTTTCCAGGCAAGAGTATTGGAGTGGGGTGCCATTGCCTTCTCCAAAAGGAACTATGGCAAGACCCAATTCCAACAAATGGGTTGCAGAGCATTGGTTTGAATTAATTCTGGGGTCAAAATGTTGATGTTCCTGCAGAAGCTTCCTATACACTCCTGTTGCATAGGCAAGGCTGTGCTGTTCAAAGGCACTGGGTTGGCTAGTGTACAGCCCCATATTTGATTTAGAATCCTCCACACAGACCTGTTCACATGCTCCCGTAGGAGCAGGAGCCTCGGAGCACTGACCAGCTCCTCCCTGAGTTCCCTTTGTGGTTTTCTTCCTGCACCTTGAGACGGCTGAACTTAGCGCCATCATGGTGGAATGCATACCGGCCGCTCCTTCTTAGGACTGACCAAAAATAAAAAGAGATTATTCAGTTTCAAAGTTAAATGTCTGATCTGGTTAGAAGAATTGGGAAAAAATCGAGAGAGACAGAGAAAGAGAGAGAGAGAAGAAATTAAAATGAGAAATGACAACTTTCATAGGGAAGGAGGGAGAGAGAAAAGGGAAGTGTGTCACAGTCAATCAGATCTCTGTTCGTAAATACCTTAGTCGTTTGGCTAACAATTGCTAAGTATCAATTATATATATGATACAATCAATGCCAGAGTTAGAAACCGGGTAGAAAAATTAAAATAGAAATCCTCTCTGTGCAGATGTGGAAGCTTGGGTTGGTCTGTCCCTCCTCCCGGAGGCTTATGCCCTGGTCCTGACAGCTTTTCTAGGCCCCTACCTCGCTCCTCCCCAAGCCTTTGCAGGTCTGAGGAGTTATTTACGCAGCTGAATCAAGATGCTGACTTCAGCACCGTCAAACAGCGGCCAGGAGTTGGAGCACCCGGACTGGGTTTGCTGACAGTTTAATAAGCCTCTGTAAATGCCAGTGGCTCCTCCCTCTGCCTCAGTGGGGCTTGCAGGTTGGCAGGCAGCGATGGGGCTCACTGAGGGAGGGGCTCACACAAATGAGGATGTGGCTCAGCCCCGGAAACGCTGCTGTCATTTATTTGTTCACAGAGGGGCTGCCTGATACCTCACGGAGAGGACAGGGGTGACAAGGTCCTGGAGCCTCCGCCAGCATCCTCGGACTGGGAAGACTGTAACCATGATTCTCTAAGCAGAAGGACTCAAAAAGGTGTGTTGATCAACTGAATAAAGGCTGGAGGATGTGCCAGTGTCTTGCAATACCTTCTCCTCTTTTAAGCATCAGGAGCTCTAAGAAATGTGGTGCCCGAATTCCAGCAAGAATGGGAAATTGATAAAGACATCATGCCGAATCTCGGAGAAGCAGAAATATTTGAATCTCTGCTCACATTCCAGCCAGAATGAGCACACACAGAGGTGTGCATATGTGTGTGCACACAGACACACACGCTCACACACGCACTCTCTGGCTAAGATGTTTTGCATGTGGAAGTCGATCCTCCTGAGCAAGTACATCCGTGTAGCTCTCCCCCAGGATAACTTGTAAGACTGAGCATCACAGAAGCAGTCATCAGACACACACCTGCCACTCAGTGTGTCAGCATCCGACACAGAGACCCTGCATTAGATGTGCACTGCCGTGACAATAACACAATACTTCTCCAGCCAGGGGCTAGAGCGAGCATTTTACCAGCATTATCTCCTTTATTCAGTTCACAGAAACACAGCAACTTTTTATAGGTTTGAACCTCTATTTTTTTAATCTTTTGTGACAGACGCTGTGGCTTAGAAGGCTTCAACAATGGCCAAGCTGGCTTAGAACTAGCAAGTGGCAGGAGTTGCTTGAAGCCCATATCCCGTAATTCAAACACGCTTGCATCAGCTAGTGATTGCCATGAAGATGCAGCATAACAAAGCATCCCAAAACTCAATGGCTTCAGACACCAGTAATTTATTCTCAGGTGTGTGTGGGTGGGCAGGGGGTCTTCTGAATTAGCATGGGTGCTGCTGGAGGTGACTCTGCCCCAGGTGACTCCCACCCTTTACCCAGGACCAGTGACCAAAGGACCAATCCATCCATCATTAAGGACTTTGAAATTGTTTCAGACTTTAAACTTTTATTTTATTTTGGGACATAGTCAATTATCGATGTTGTGGTGGTTTCAGGTGAACAGAGAAGCGACTCAGGCATACATATACAAGGGACTTTGCATTTTAATGAAGGATGGCAAGAACAAACAGATGTCTATGTGGGATACGTCATGGTGGTAAAATTTCAGGTGCACGGGAAGCAAGGTTGGATGAGGAAGGGCTCCTTTTGAGCATCTTTCAAAGTCTTCCAAAGATCTCAGTGGTACCCAAACCAAAAAAACCGTCAGAATCACAGAGGGAGCTTTTAGAATGCAGCTTCCCAGGGCCAGGGCCTTCTTCACTGACTCAGGATTTCTGGGGCTCAGGTGATGGCAGCTGTTATTTCAGGGACCACCGTTTGGGAACCACAGATGGACAGCCCCTGCCTCCTTTGACCAAGTATCTCAGGACAAGTTCCACTGCCTGGACCATTGCTCACTCTCTTGACTGCTTCCCTCTGTCTCAGGCACCCTTGACTTCTTTTTGTCCTGTCTTCAAGTCATTAGCATTGATAGGAAGTTGCAGAATGGAGATGGGAGGGTTTCTGAGCTGTCTCTGAGCATCTAGTCTACCTGTAATCAGTTCAGTTCCCAGAAACCTGAATCTAACATTGGCAGAGCTGAAGTTGCTGCAAGCCACCCACACCATCCTCACAGAGCTGAGTGGGAGAATTTCTGCCAGCTTCCTGTATTTGATAGAAGTGAGAGACGCATTCTTCTGGGTTGCCCCTGGTCGTCTATGTGAGTGTTTTACTCAGTATTATTGTTTTCATTAGAAATCTCTCTGAAGTAAAACCACTCCCATATAGTAATTAGCTGGGACTCAGAACAAGTGGCCTTCAGGGAGCTATGTTTGAATATACTTTGAGAAGGTTGGTTTTGCTGAAATTTCTTTCCCTTATCACATTTTCTGAGCAACTGGACAGATGCAGTCTTGTCTTTTGCAGGTTTCTCTTGTAATCACTGCCTCCCTGGGGTTGCCTCCACCTTGACAAATGGAGCTCGATGAATATCTGCCTGCAAAGGGCATCTTCTGGGGACTGGCTCCTCGAAGGGACCCTGATGAACAGTGGCAATTATAAAGGCAAAATTAGGAAAAGGGCAAGAGGGCGGTGGACAGAAGGGACCTAAGACACGATAGGAGGGGATTCTTCTGAAGTCACGTGTGTGTCTAGGTGTGTGTGCGAGCATGTGCTTGCTGTTTCTGTCTCCTCTTCCTCTCCCAGCCCAGCAACTCAACAAACTGCTCTATTAGAAAAAAACATAACAAATCAGAACCTAAGGCCTTGGTTATCATATCCAGATCCCTAATATTCTTCCTGAATAGCTCAGCATGAACCATTATGGTTACACGTCTTCAAATTACTGGCTTAGTATATAAGGACACGGGTCATAGAAACAGTGCTCCTGGGAAATCCATAATTCTGATCAACAGAGAGACCTTGCAAACTTGTCAGAGCCAGTAACAGGACATCTGTGCAATGGAATCAGAGCCACCATGAAACGCCTGCACCTGGTTACTCTTGGAAGGAGAGATCGTGTACTCTTCTCCCTTTCCTTCTTTCTGTCTTTATTTCCAGATTGTTCAAAAAGAACTTCCTCTCGAAGAGGGCTTCCTTTCTACCCCATCTTGTCACACACCGACATCTATGGCGGGGGTGAGGTGGCAGGGGAGTTGTGTCCTCCTTGTTCCCATAATGCCATATGACAACATTTGCCGTGGCACTCACCCAAGACACTGTGATTCCCTACTTATTCAGCTTGTCTTGCCCATGGAGCTAGGAGATTCTTGAGGCCAGAGATTGTTTTATTTGTCTGTTTCCAGCAAGCTGGAATCAAGATTGCCGGGAGAAATATCAATAAGCTCAGATATGCAGATGACACCACTCTTATGGCAGAAAGGGAAGAGGAACTCAAAAGCCTCTTGATGAAAGTGAAAGAGGAGAGTGGAAAAGTTGGCTCAAAGCTCAACATTCAGAAAACGAAGATCATGGCATCTGGTCCCATCACTTCATGGGAAATAGATGGGGAAACAGTGGAAACAGTGTCAGACTTTATTTTTGGGCTCCAAAATCACTGCAGATAGTGACTGCAGCCATGAAATTAAAAGACACTTACTCTTTAGAAGGAAAATTATGACCAACCTAGATAGCATATTCAAAAGCAGAGATATCACTTTGCCGAGATATCACAAAGGTCCGTCTAGTCAAGGCTATGGTTTTTCCAGTGGTCATGTATGGATGTGAGAGTTGGACTGTGAAGAAAGCTGAGCACCGAAGAATTGATACTTTCGAACTGTGGTGTTGGAGAAGACTCTTGAGAGTCCCTTGGACTGTAAGGAGATCCAACCAATCCATTCTGAAGGAGATCAGCCCTGGGATTTCTTTGGAAGGAATGATGCTAAAGCTGAAACTCCAGTACTTTGGCCACCTCATGAGAAGAGTTGACTCATTGGAAAAGATTGATGCTGGGAGGGATCGGGGGCAGGAGGAGAAGGGGACGACAGAGGATGAGATGGCTGGATGGCATCACCGACTCGATGGACATGAGTTTGAGTGAACTCCGGGAGTTGGTGATGGACATGGAGGCCTGGCGTGCTGCAATTCATGGGGTCGCAAAGAGTTGGACATGACTGAGCAACTGAACTGGACTGAACTTCCAGCCACTAGTCCTGTATCTACTACACGGTATTGCTAAGTATTTGCTGAATGAATGAAAGACCCAGATCATGAACAGAGGCTGTCTCCAGGTGGTGATTTTTATTTATTTTTCTTTTCTTTTTCTTATTCCAAATATTTTTACAGTAGGAATGGCTTACTTCTACAATCAGATAAAAAGGGTTCTGAATAATTGAGTCTGTCCTTCCTCGTAATTGATCTAACAGGAGGAAGCATGTTGACTAACTGAAGCAATGAGCACATTTTTTTTTGCTCTGTGCCTGATACATGCTCTACATTTACAGATGTTTGCTGTATTTAAACAGTCTAATATTTAAAATGCTTGAACCATTTTCACCAAATGCATTCCCATTCAGAATTTCTTCACATGTCACTCAGCGTTAAAGTTGAAAAGTAGCTGTCGAGTGAAATGCTATATGATGACCCTGTTTGGCATCCAGTAATTTGAGATACATAGATGGGTGGCTGTAAGGAAAACAGACTTTTTGTCTCTGTGAACTGGCATAAGTGTGATTCACTTTTAAAATACATACACCTACTTGCCTACATCTTAACGTCCTCTTATTTCCAGCTCATGTAAACCCATTTAGAGAAGTGACCTTTTTCTCTCCTAACAAAGGACAGTCCTAGGAGATGAGTGTTTCAGCGTGCAGAGGAACAAACAGTCTTGACCCGAGGGTCCATCCGTCTTACAGATGGAAGGGAGGAGGGGTCTCAGAGTTTGCGGCTGTCTGGTTTAAGTCACTTCCTCAGCCCGAGTAGGAAAATGGGGAGCCAGGGGTCTCCAGCTCCTTTCTAGACTTCTTCGATGACATCTGAGAAAGCAAGCAACCCTCACCCCCACTGCGACCGGAAACTAGAGATGATCTTACATCTTGGCCTCAGGCTTCATCATGAGCTGACCTGATGCTTCCAGCCCAGCCATGCGTCCTCCCATTGGTCATAAATCATCTTGGAACATCCACCCACATTAGGTCACACAGGACACGCCAACCCCACAATCCTTCCAAATAAGTCACTGGTACATCATGAGCAGTTCCAGCTTTTCCTGGCTTTTTAAGCTGCTCTCCCTGGAGGGAACGGGTATTGAGATTCCCGCTCCTAGAAGTGCAGCTGCTTCACAGCAATACCCAGGCTACAGCAAACCTGGTGCTGGGAAAGATCAAGGGCAGGAGGAGGGGACTGCAGAGGATGTGATGGCTGGGTGGCACCATCAGCTCAATGGACATGGGTTTGAGCAAACTCAAACAGTGAGCAACAGGGAAGCCTGGTATGCTAAAGCCCATGGAGTTACAAAGGGTGAGACACAACTGAGCAACTGAACAACACCAGCAACAAGATCGAAGCTGGTTCCTATAGACCCTCCCCTAGGTCACCTAACAGGAGCCCAAATCCTACAGCCGGCTCTTTCTAACACCCTCTTATACTGGGACACCCAGCTCCCCACAGTGTGATCTCTCTCCCTGAAGCTGGGAATTAACCTTCTCATCTAAGCACAGGTGTGTTCCTGGTGGCCTTCACCTGGGTGGCTTGACATGTCTTCAGCATCCAGTGGATGCCTGTGAAGAGGAGCTAAGCACTGTTCCGAGGATGTGGCTGCCTATCTTTACTGACAATTGAATGCCTCTTCCACAACCCCTGGGTATCTTGGGCCACACGTGCAATCAGTGTCACCAAGAAGCTCCTTCTCTTGGGCTGTTACCTGTGTCGAATGGGATCTCCCATATCACCAGCCCCAAATCCTGAGGTGCTCAGCAAGGATTTATTGGCCATCTACAGATCAAGCTCTGGGCTAAAGTTTATGGGGGAAAGCTTTGCTTCTGTAAATTTTTTTTTAAATCCACCAAATTCTTTGTGTTAATTTTATTTATTTTTGGCCGTTCTGGGTCTTTGTTGCTCTGCAGGCTTTTCTCTAGTTGCGCACAGCAGGGGCTCTCAACCTCTCCAGGTGAGGTGCTCAGACTGCTCACTGAGGTGGCTGCTCTTGCGAAGCACAGGCTCCAGGGCAAGCTGGCCTTAGTAGCTTCAGTACAAGGGCTCAGGAGTTGCGGCTCCCGGGTTCTGAGCACGGGCTCAGCAGTTGTGGTACAGACTTAACTGCTCAGCAGCATGTGGGACCCCATAGCAGAGATCAAAAATGCGTCTCCTGCATCCTTTACCACTGAGCAAGTGGGGAAGCCTCACCAGGTTCTTTATATGATGTGGATACGGCACACTTCTTGTGTGCCCTCTGGAAGCTTACACCTGTAGGGAACACAAGACAAGCACATGCTAATGAACGTGTCCATAGCAGAGCTACGGCATCCATCAACCCTGTCTTATTGTGGAATCAGCAGGATACATTAACAGAAGGGTAATTATTTATTAATGGTTACTTGAAACCTGGGGTTTTCCCACATACTTCAAAACACAAGGGGCAATTTATTTTAAGTGGTTTTTAGACGTTGATAGATTGGATAGTCTTTTACGCTGGCGAAGGCATCAATGCAGGAATGTTAGAGTAACTCCAGAAAGTATATTATCCTGGTACACCCTTAGAACATCTCCAAACCATCACCACACGAAGGAAACACCAAGGGGATAGAAGCCCATGTGGGCTCTATGGCTGGAACACTTGAACAGCTTGTAGAGGAAAAAAAAATCACAACAAAAATCTAGCGAATGATAAACACAAGATTTTTACATTCACCAGGCAGTTGCTATGGATCGAGATCAATACATAAAAAAAGGGCCCTGTCAGCCTCCAGCACCTCTGGCTTGAATGAAAGATGAGCAGAAGAAATTTGAAACTGAAGCTGATGATCGTGATACTGCCCCAAACACACTACTCACAAGGAAGCTATTTGTTTTCTTTACAGATGACGGGAAATCCAAACAGAATAAAACTACACAGACTATCGCAAGACAAAGCCTTTCTGTGGGCATTTCCAGCTCATTTTGGAAACAAAACGTAATGATGCTCCTGGGAGCAAAGTCTGTTTTCCTGTGATGTCCAATTTTGAAGGCAATTTTGCAGATTTGAAGATAACAACCAATTGGAAGATGATTGCAACCCAACCCTTTGGTGGAATAAGCGAAACTTCCAAGTGACCCCCAGCTCATCAGCACAGATAAGTCTTTCCTAGATAGTTCTACTTGCTTTGTTTCTCTTGATTCACCTCTCAAGCAGCCCCGGGTGGCTTTTAGCGTATAGTTTGACTATGACACACTCAACACCATCTTGAGCCAAACTGGGCTCAAGACACCCTGCGATGAAGCAGCTTTACTTGGGTGTGTCAGACAGATGTGCACCAAGGTCATAGAGCTTCTCAGAAAATAGAACTGAAACTGAGCTCGGGCTGGACCAGCTTCAGCTCAACCACTTCAACACAGCCAGGCCACGTCATTTTTCATCTGATTTCCATCTCTCTGGACAGCAACAATCTGAAGAGCTGGCAACAGAAGATCATAATAACTCTTTACTGGATAGGGCATCTTAAGTTTTCAAAGTCCTGTTTAATAAAGCCATTCAATGTACACTTGTGTGTGTGTGTAACTCTCTCACCCCAAATGCAACATCAGCATCCAATAAATGAAGTGACTTTCTCCTACACCCTTGTCCCCTGATTCCAACACACAGAGGTAACCACTATTAATAGATTTGTATGACTCTTTCTATGCTCAACACTTATCTATTTAAAACAAAATCTGTATCACTTTTGTCATCATTTTCTGCAGCTTGCTCACTTACGACTCTTGTGGATGTCCTTGTGACTTGTTAATTGCAGGTATGCCATCTTCTTAAAGGGGCTTTCCTGGTGGCTCAGTGGTAAAGACTCTGCCTGCAATGCAGGAGACCTGAGTTCAAGCCCCGGGTTGGGAAAATCCCCACTCCAGTGTTCTTGCCTGGAAAATCCCATGGAGACCAGCAGGCTATAGCCCATGGGGTTGCAAAGAGTCAGACACGACTTAGCGACTGAAAAACAACCATCTTAAAGGCTATAGAGTGTTCCACTGGATGAAAGTATCCTCATTTATCCATGTATTCCCCTCATTCCTTCCATTGACAGACAATGTGGCAATGAAAAAAAAAATACAATGTCCTGGCAAGCTTGTTAACTTTATTTTTAAATCCTTAAGCCATTAAGATAATGATAGGTTTCATGCCTCTAAGGCTCTTGCCTTCTCCCGAATATAGCCCCATGAAACCCCCTTGTTAATAAGCATTCTGTCTTCTTTCTTCCTTTGTCCTCCAAAACACACATCTAAGCTCCCCACTGACCCTTCTGCACCAGGACTTGCTCTTCCCTGCCTTCTCTAATCCTTGCCAACCTAGTATTCCTGGCAGAATTCACGTGTATCCTGTTCACGGATTCTTCCCACTCATTGATAAAGATTTTTAATAAACTCAGCGCTCACAGTAACCCCTGGGGCATCCGCTAAACACTCTCCAGGAACTAGATCTGCCGCCGCTTATTTATCAGTTCCATTACCTATGGTTTCTGGCTTTGGAGCCAGGATTCAATCTGTACCGGAATCCTCCTATTCCAGCCAATTTGAACTTGTTTTGCGAGTCAAATTTCATGAGACATTTTTATCAAGTGCTTTAGTAAGGTCCAAATAAGTAACAGCTGCTGTATTCTACTTAACCATTCATTCAGGTGGTGTGTGTGTGTGTGTGTGTGTGTGAGTTCACATACACATTTCTTTTCAAGAAACGAACTATTATGTGTGTCTGGCAGTATTGGTTCCTAAGAAAACCACACAGCTATTGGCCCTGGGTTTCATTATTATTCCCTGGCTTGATGCTAACTAGTTTCCATCAGTTAGGATTTTCTCCCTCCTCCAAATAGGTGTCTTCTGCTATAAACAATTATTTTAGCCGAACAATGAGCTTGAGCTTACAGGACTCTATTTCACAAGACTGCCTCTTCCTTCCGCTGAGGACCCTAGGGCTTTGCTCTGCTCCCAGCTGCTTCTAATCACAGCTGATTCCTTCACCCGGGCTTCAAGGGCTGGCCCCACTACTCCTATTGAACAAGATGACTCAGGGTGCTAGAGATTCAAAGCCTCTCCACTTTCCAACAGCTCGCGCTGGATTCCCCAGGATAAAGTTACCTGCTTTACATGCAACTCACAGTCTCCTCTGCCCATCTCTCTTGATATCCTGTGGGTCAGTATTTTCCGCAGGAGGATTGGGTTCCCTGTGTGATGAAGTCTCCCTTCTTAACCAGATGGCAGTCAGGCTCCTCATGGGCTTTTCCCAAATATGCCTCATCCCTGTTAGACCTGTGTGGCCCACCGTGAGCAGGAATCCGGACAAATCAGTTCACGGAGAATCCTCCACCCTCCATGTCTGACCATATTGATCAGACGTCTCATCACCTTGGGCTGCCTTCAGCAAGAATCCTGTTGTCTGTTTAGCCAGCATAACTCCCCACTTATCCCTGATGTCTCTTCTTAATAATTTTCCATCCTGACCCCTACACTGCTCCTTGGCTATAAATCCCCAGCCGTCCTTGTTGAACTTGGACTTGAGCCCACATTCTGTACTGAGGTCTGTTTTCCTCTATGGTCATAGTTCCTGGGTAAAATCTGGTTCTACTGTTTTAACTACCATCTAGCTCTGTTCCTTTGTCATGCCTTCTTGTCAAACTCAGAAGGAGACCTGGAGGTGGAGGTAATTCATGTAAAATCCTCAGGATCTTGAGATGCTGCCAGGACAGGTTCATGCCAGCCTGGAGGCTATATGGAGAAGTGGTGCTGAGGGGGGACAAGAGGAAGGGAACAGAGGCTGGAAAGAATACTCCAGACTGAAGGGAACTCATACTAGTGGTGACTTGTGGAAGCTAGAGGGAGAAAAATTGGAAAAATAGAGAGACTGCACACTGCTATGGAAAACAGTATGGAGATTCCTCAAAAAACTAAAAATAGAGTTGCCATATGATCCAGCAATCCCACTTTTGAGCATATATCTGGACAAAACTCAACAATTTGAAAAGATACATGCACCTCAATATTGACAGCAGCGCTATTTACAATAGCCAAGATATAGAAGCAAGCTAAGTGTCCATCAGCAATGAACGGATCAACTAGATGTGAAAGAAAGTAAAAGTCATTCAGTCGTCTCTTTGCGACCCACGGACTATACAATCCATGGGATTCTCCAGGCTAGAATACTGGAGTGGGTAGCCTTTCCTTTCTCCAGGGGATCTTCGCAACCCAGGAATCAAATCCAGGTCTCCCGCATTACAGGCAGATTTTTTTTTACCAGCTGAGCCACAAGGGAAGCCCAAGTAGATGTGGTGTATATATTTATGTGTTGTGCTGTGCTTAGTTGCTCAGTCGTGTCCGACTCTTTGCAACCCCACGGACTGCAGCTCACTAGTCTCCTCTGTCCATGGGGATTCTCCAGGCAAGGATACTGGAGTGGGTTGCCATGCCCTCCTCCAGGGGATCTTCCCAACCCAGGGATCAAACCCAGGTCTCCTTCATTGCAGGCAGATTCTTTACCAGCTGAATTCTTTATCCTTTACCTTTCTTTACCAGGGAAGCCTGTATATATATATGTGCTACAGTCCATGGGGTCACAAAGAATTAGACATGACTGAGAGACTAAGCACAGCATATATATATTTATATGTATACACACACACAGAGAGAGAATGGAATACTTCTCAGCCATAAAAAGAATAAAATAATGCCACTTTCAGTAACATGGATCCATCCAGCAATGATCCTACTAAGTGAAGGAAGCCAGAAAAAGAAAGACAAATACTATATGGTATCGCTTGTATGTGAAATCTAAAATCTAACACGAATGAACTTATTCATGAAGCAGAAGTAGATTCTCAGACATAGAGACAGACTTGTGGTTGCCAAGAGGGGAGGGGGATGGGGAGGGATAATTTGGGAGTTTGGGATTAGCAGATGCAAACTATTATATTTCTCTCTCTCTTTAGTCACTAAGTGGTGTCCGACTCTTGCAACCCCCATGGGACTGGAAACTGCCAGGCTCCTCTGTCCATGGGCTTCTCCAGGCAAGAACACTGGAGTGGGTTGCTATTTCCTTCTCCATAATCCAAAAATAACTATCATATTTAGGATTGACAAATAACAAGGTCCTGTTGTATATCACAGGGAGCTATATTCAATATCCTGTGATGGACTATAAAGGAAAAATATGAAAATGAATGTATATATGTATAATTGAGCCACTTGGCTATACAGGATAAATTAATGCAACATTATAAATCAACTATACTTCAGGAAAATAAATTTAAAAAAATAAAGATTGCCTGAAGGTAAACACACAAATGTCAAGAGCTGCAGAGAAATGAAGATCTGCTAAGAACAGTCTGTGCTGGCAGAGGTGCTCTGAGCAGGGGAAGTTGGTAAGCTTCTTTCTCTCCACCCATCCTACCCACATTGCTTACAGGAGACGGGAGACACCCAACTACCACCTACAGAGGATGAGAGTCTGGGAGCTTAGAGAAGACGGCCTGCCTCTTCCCAGCTTCACTTCCTGCCTTTCCACACGGGTGACTTGGAGGAAACAGAGGCTCGAGGGGTCAACCTGTCTGCGTTCTGCTATGCTTTCAGTTCCTAGAGTCACAAGGTTAGTTTCCTGACTCATTTCTGACACAGCAGTGAGGACATCGTGTCCTTCACTAGGGGAGGGGGATGGGGAGGGATAATTTGGGAGTTTGGGATTAGCAGATGCAAACTATTATATTTCTCTCTCTCTTTAGTCACTAAGTGGTGTCCGACTCTTGCAACCCCCATGGGACTGGAAACTGCCAGGCTCCTCTGTCCATGGGCTTCTCCAGGCAAGAACACTGGAGTGGGTTGCTATTTCCTTCTCCATAATCCAAAAATAACTATCATATTTAGGATTGACAAATAACAAGGTCCTGTTGTATATCACAGGGAGCTATATTCAATATCCTGTGATGGACTATAAAGGAAAAATATGAAAATGAATGTATATATGTATAATTGAGCCACTTGGCTATACAGGATAAATTAATGCAACATTATAAATCAACTATACTTCAGGAAAATAAATTTAAAAAAATAAAGATTGCCTGAAGGTAAACACACAAATGTCAAGAGCTGCAGAGAAATGAAGATCTGCTAAGAACAGTCTGTGCTGGCAGAGGTGCTCTGAGCAGGGGAAGTTGGTAAGCTTCTTTCTCTCCACCCATCCTACCCACATTGCTTACAGGAGACGGGAGACACCCAACTACCACCTACGGAGGATGAGAGTCTGAGAGCTTAGAGAAGACGGCCTGCCTCTTCCCAGCTTCACTTCCTGCCTTTCCACAGGGGTGACTTGGAGGAAACAGAGGCTCGAGGGGTCAACCTGTCTGCGTTCTGCTATGCTTTCAATTCCTAGAGTCACAAGGTTAGTTTCCTGACTCATTTCTGACACAGCAGTGAGGACATCGTGTCCTTCACAAACATATTCAAAAATAGACCCCGACACTCAGGAGTCGGGTCCTTCTCAGGTTCTAAAGTCCGTTCTCCAAAACCACGCAGACACTGTCATTACTCAAACCAGTAGCTTCCGACAGTTGTTCCTATGCAGCAGTGACATTGACATTAATGACATTATGATCCTGACATTAATCTGTGACTGTCTAAGGGAAGAATTCATAATACATTTGATGGTTGGCGGTCAGCACTTCCATTCCACTTTTCTGGTTCAATGTAAAATGAGGATCATGAAATTCTATGTGATAGTGTAACTAATATTATTAGGGTCATTAGAAAGATTGCCGGGAGAAATATCAATAATCTCAGATATGCAGATGACACCACCCTATGGCAGAAAGTGAAGAGGAACTAAAGAGCCTCTTGATGAAAGTGAAAGAGGACAATGAAAAAGTTGGCTTAAAGCTCAGCATTCAGAAAACGAAGATCATGGCATCTGGTCCCATCACGTCATGGGAAATAGATGGGGAAACAGTGGAAACAGTGTCAGACTTTATTTTGGGGGGGCTCCAAAATCACTGCAGATGGTGACTGCAGCCATGAAATTAAAAGATGTTTACTCCTTAGAAGGAAAGTTACGACCAACCTAGATAGCATATGCAAAAGCAGAGACATTACTTTGCCAACAAAGGTCCATCTAGTCAAGGCTATGGTTTTTCCAGTGATAAGGTATGGATGTGAATGAAGAAAGCTGAGTGCCAAAGAACTGATGCTTTTAAACTGTGGTGTTGGAGAAGACTCTTGAGAGTCCCTTGGACTGCAAGGAGATCCAACCAGTCCATCCTAGAGGAGAACAGTTCTGGGTGTTCATTGGAAGGACTGATGTTGAAGCTGAAACTCCAATACTTGGTGACCTGATGTGAAGAGCTGACTCATTGGAAAAGACCCTGATGCTGGGAAAGATTGAGGGCAGGAGGAGAAGGGGACAACAGAGGATGAGATGGCTGGATGGCATCACCGACTCAATGGACATGGGTTTGGGTAGGCTCCGGGAGTTGGTGATGGACAGGGTGGCCTGGCGTGCTGCGGTTCATGGGGTTGCAAACAGTAGGACACGACTGAGCGACTGAACTGAAGTGACATCTTGCTGCTGAAGATGCTTCACCCCAACACTGCCCTCTCCGGTGTCAGCTTCTGATTTTTGGGTCAGGAGTAGCACGTCAGGCGCTGTGCTAGGCTGTAGGAACGCTCCCTTGGGGTGCCATCGGCCTTGAATCGAGCTCTCCTCTGGCTTTGACTCACCTTATCTCCTTCTTACTTTCCTTTGTGCACTCCCCTCACCTTTCACATCTACCAGCATCACCTCCCTGACGAAAAAATAAGAAAGAGTTCACAGACTGAGGAAGGAAAAACCTGGCTGGCCATTCATCAGGCTGTTATAACAGACACAACCAGCTGCAAAGTTGACAGGAAACAGAATTTTTCCCGAGGACATACAACAACTTGAATGAGTCATTACAACCCCTTCTTGGAGTGACTCACTAAGACACTCTGTGCTCTAAGATCATGGACAGACAGAGCCTCCTTCTGTTGCAAATCATATCAGGAAGAGTAAAGCCTCTCACTTTTGCCTGGAAAACTTGGTTACTCTTGGATTCAGAGAAGCAGTGGCTGTTTACCAGCCAGGTGCGGGACTTCAGATAAAAGGTTTACAGGCGCCAAGCTCTGTATCCTACCCTAACTTTATTGTTTTCAAAGAAACACTTTTCAGTCTAGACCTGATTGGTCTATGCACAACACTATCTTGACATCAAAACACTGCTTCATTCAAATTGCATCGAGATTCCTCCATTCCCCAGAGTCCTAAATGCCTCTTTTTTTTTTTTTCCACTTGGCAAAACGCCCTCTAAGGCAACCTGCTGGCTCATTGCCTCAGATCAATAAACCTGGATGTATCAGGCTATCAGCTTCTTTCTGGTGATCTTAAGCTCACTCTGCTAGGATGATGAACGCCTAATGTTCATTCTGCCACAAAAAGAACGAGTTTCCCCAATGGTTGGTAGAACAACTGAAAGGTCCATCACCTATACTTACGTATGGTTCTATTTTTTTTTCCAATATATTTAGAAGCTAGAACTTCTAGCTTCATGAGGGATACAATACACGAAATGAGATATTTGAATTATATAAATCTCATACTCAGGGATTCAACAGAAGTCAATGCTTTCATGTAAATTTGGAAATAATTATCTTATACCAAGGATCACAAGAATTTTCTGCAAAGGGGCAAGTGTAAATACCCAAAGCTTGATCACAGTTATTTCACTCTGATGTACAGCACATAGTGGCTGTAGACAAAAGTATAAATGAATGAGCATGGATGTGTTTCAGTAAAACAAGCCATGGTCCTATTTGGGCTCAAGAGCTATAGCCCTCTGACCCGTGTGCCCTACACCATGATGATAACATAGAATCTGTGTTGGTGAATTTGCTAATTGTTTTCTCCATTGAGATGTAAGTCAAGTATTGGAAGCCTAGAGGGGAAACACTGAGATCTGATGGACTTTGGGAATCCCCTGAAAAAGATGTATTCCTGTTCAACGGTAATGATGAAAGACTGTAAGAGTTAATGAGTATTTGGTACAGATCTCATACGTTATACTTCACACAGAATGGCAAATCCTCATAGTATAACCTGGTAGGTGTTTCAACCCTCATTTTATATGTAGGGAAATCTGAAGTCTAGAATAACTATGCACCTTTCCTAGACTCATTAAACTATTAAGTGGAGGCATTACGTGCCCTGTAAGTACAACTGGTTGGTTGGTGTTTAGTTGCTAAATCATGTGACTCTTTTGCGACCCCATGGACTGTAACCCGCCATACTGCTCTGTCTAAAGAATTTTCCAGGGAAGAATAATGGAGTTTGTTGCTATTTCCTTCTCCAAGGGTCTTCCTGACCCAGGGATCAAACCTTGGCTTCCTGCATTGGCAAGCAGGTTTTTCACCACCAAGCCCCCAGAGAAGCCCTGTGAGCACACCTTCAGTTCAGTTCAGTTCAGTTCAGTCGCTCAGTTGTGTCCAACTCTTTGCCACCCCATGAATTGCAGCACGCCAGGCCTCCCTGTCCATCACCATCTCCCGGAGTTCACTCAGACTCACGTCCATCAAGTCAGTGATGCCATCCAGCCATCTCATCCTCTGTTGTCCCCTTTTCTTCCTGCCCCCAATCCCTCCAGGCTCAGGGTCTTTTCCGATGAGTCAACTCTTCACATGAGGTGGCCAAAGTATTGGAGTTTCAGCTTTAGCATCAGTCCTTCCAATGAATACCCAGGACTGGTCTCCTTTAGGATGGGCTGTTTGGATCTCCTTGCAGTCCAAGGGACTCTCAAGAGTCTTCTCCAGCACCACCTTAGGAAGATAGTAATCCTCTTGGGGGTGGGATAGCAAAGAATCAATAAAGAGGAATTAAAAAGTTAGGGTCCATAGTAAATGAACATCTTCAGGTTGGAAGAAACCTCTAAATCTCTTTTAATTAAAAATCCAGCCTTTGGGGGAACAACCACACTTGAGCCATTTGGAGCCCATTGGAGCTTGAAGAGGACAGGTAAGTGAGACAAATATGGAATTCAGCCCTTCTGGCTCCCAGCCTTTCCTTCTGACCACCAAAATGGATTTCCCCTTCAACTCCAAGATAAAAAATAATCGGATTTCTCTACGTTTTATTTTATGAATGCGTAACTTGCAATTCAAAAGAATCTCTGTGTTTAACTTCATCCTCATCTGACCCAGGGGGATTAAAATGAAATAACTAAAATCAGGACAATGCCGGGGCTGGGCTCTGATGGTCCCCCGTGCACCTGCTTCCTCCCTTCGCGGTAATCACACCGCTGCAGCAGATAAAGGAGCCCGAGCGATGCTGCGGAGCCCCGTTGAATATAAAACGCACCCTGCTCTCCGCCTCCCTCCCACAATTAATCTTCCCTGCTTTCTGCAGGAACCATCCTCTGCAGTGCCCATCATTTGGCTGGGCCTTTCCCTTTTGTTATCTCCATCGCTGTCTTTGTTTTTGGAAAAGAGAAAGACATCCATGGCACGTGGACCCTACATGTGAGGGCAGCTAAGCTTGGAATACAGCAGGTTCCATGTAAAATTCATATCTCTCTCCCTCTACCAACTGGAACATCATTTCTATCCCTAAGGAACTTAGGGAAAGCAAAGCCAACCTGTCCTCTTTCTAAGATTGTAGTTCCACTATTTTTAGTTATTAATACCTAAGACCACTTTCTAATGAGTGGAAGACTTCCAAAAAACACCAAAAATGTCACGTGAATGTAGATTTTCCCTTTAACACGCTGAAAGAAACCAATATTTCTGAACCCCTTTAGCCTTCACAGATGTAGTTGCCATGGAAACCATAACATTAAGCCAGGCAGTTACTTCCACATTACATAATATTATCTAATGCTTAGTTACTCTTGAACAAATGTGTTTATTCAGTAGCTTTTTGTCCATGTAATCAACCATATCTGCTTTGATTTGATTAAACAAGGAGCCGGGGCATAAAATCATCTATTGCAATGCACTCTGTGCCTGTTACTCATCCAGAAAATGACACGCTCTGCCTTTGCCAAAGAGACTGCATGTGAAGTCGTTGGAAGAGGTTCTGGCTCCTGACACAGTATGTAGTTATGGGTTAAAGTAATTAAGATGAAAAGGATATGAAGTTAGAATCTAGAGCAGATACACTGAAGATGAAATTCCAGTAGCTTTGAACCATTTTTTTCTCCAAAGAAGGGAGGAGATAGCTCAGATGGTTTAGGAAGTCTGTGTGTATTGTGAAGGTCATTTTTCTTGGGGGGTGCGGGGGAGTGTTTGCTAGAAAAACTCTCATTCCAGCAAGGAACATTATTCACCATGTTAGCAGTGAGCTGATGCATGGTTGTTATTGATTTACATATTATTTGTGAGACCCTAACTGACAACCGATTCTCAAAGACCCTGTTAGTTACACCATCAGACAGTCTCTTTCTTTTCTGAGTCTAAACACATACTTTCAGTTATTTCTCAATGAGTGACAGGGTTGCACCCAGATATAAGTAATATTTGTTGAGACAGAATTCTTTAAGAAGTATTGAAACTTGCTTCTGCCCATAGGTAGGGGGAGGGGGTGGGTCTATTGTCTCTGCATACAGCAAGATCTAGAGAATTTATTCTCCCCTTCCCTCTTTCCCTTTCTTTTTATCTCTCTCTCCATCTACCTGTCTTTCTAAATACTTAACACTTTAGACAGATGTTAAAAAGATTTATTGAGAAATGAATTGAATCCCTACACGGGCTTTTCAAAAATGTGTCACTAAATCCTTGTACAACTATATATCTTATTTAGTGAGCTTCTGATGTCCTCTTTAAGTACATTTTTATTAAAGACACAACGACATCGTGCATAATTATTTTAGAAAAAAAAGATAGATAAGTTAAAGTCCATTAAAACCACTCAAAGCTCTCAGCACCCTAAAATAACATGTGCTGTTTTTATGCAACTAGAAACCGCATTCAATTAGAGTTTCTAAAGGAATGCCTCTGGTTCGGATTTGCTCTTTAATACCTTTCTTCCCGTGTTTTCTTCTGTTCCTTGGTTGTCTTCTGCTCCCCATTGACATGCCACTTTATTTGTGCACCCAGATTTTTGGGGGCACGCAATCTTTAGTCTTTGCATCTGCAGAAACTCCAGGTTAACTTTTTGTCCTCCTGTCCTAGAGGGTTCTTTTCGCTCGGATTTTCTGCCTCTCACTTTTCTCTTTCCCACCTTCTCCGAGCTGGCCAGCCCATGCTGCTTCACGCGGCTCCCTTGTCTGTTATGTTCTTTGCTCCTCACCCTCTGGGTATCACGTGCTCCTGCCCCACTCACTTTTCAGTATAAGACATCAATGCTAGTTTTCTGGATTCCGTGTGTGTGTTAGTTGCTCAGTCATGTCCGACTCTTTGCGACCCCATGGACTGTAACCCTCCAGACTCCTCTGTCCATGGGATTTCCCAGGCAAGAGTACTGGAGTGGGTTGCCTTTCCCTTCTCCATTCTAGATTCCATATATATATATGCTTTAATATATGACATTTGTTTTTCTCCTTCTGACTTACTTCACTCTGTGTCACAGGCTCTAGGTTCATCCACCTCACTAGAAGTGTTCAAATTTGTTCTTTTTTATGGCTGGGTAATATTCCATTGTAAATTGTACCATAAATTAACCTATTTTCAGGAAAGGAATGGAGACGCAGATGTAGAAAACGGATTTGTGAACAAACAGGGGGAAGGAGAGAGTGGGACAAATGAAGAAAGCAGCATTGACATAGATACAGCATCTTGTGTAAAATACCTGCCTGGTGAGAAGCTGCTATATGCCTGGAGCTCTGTAATGACTTAGAGGGATGGGATGGGGGCTGTCTCTTATACACATCTAGATGTGTATAAGAGACAGACCTAAGACNCCCCTCTCACCCACCCACCAGATGGATTTCCCACTCTTCACTCCAGCCACACATTCTGACCTGCGTGTATTTCTATCACAGCACGTAGAAAGTACTAAGTCCTCAGTTGCTGATAGTCTCTCCCCATCCACGGATAGAACAAGTACTGACGGGGCCCTGGTGACCATCAGTCCAGGCCAGCGAGTCTACAGAGATGAAGAAGACCAGTGGGTCCACCACCTGCAGGAGTTTACACCCCGTGGCTTGAGTCTCTTTGCCTTCTCAGTGCCCAGTGAAATGTATGAGCCGTGGTAGACCCTGAATATCTGTTTGTTGAATTTTTTTTTTAACTTCCAGTGTCATAACATGGTTAGTCAAGTGTGAGCCGCTCAGTCGTGTCTGACTTTCCGACTCCATGGATTGTTGCCCACCAGGCTCCTCTGTGCGTGGAATTCTCCAGGCAGGAATACTGGAGTGGGTAGCCATGACTTTTTCGAGGGAATCTTCCCAACCCAGGGACCCAACCCAGTCTCCTGCATCACAGGCAGATTCTTTATCATCCGAGCCACCAGGGAAACACTACTCAAATTTTAGAAAAATAGAAAATACAGCTCTATCAGTGGCCATTTAGCAAAGATCTTACTTCAGAAATTGGACCTTTATCTGGAACACTTCACTAACCATCAGCTATTAAGATTCTGATCTCCACACTGATAGAGCTAAAAACAAGATGGGGACTGAACAGAGTCTTTAACAAATGCACATTTCAGATCTTTCAGTTCAACTCTGCCAGGCATCACAGGAAAGACAGTGATAAGAAGGGGGCCCAAACTTCAAGTATTGTCAAAGGGGATAGTCTCAGACTGGTCATAGTTGTGCTTGTCTTAATCTGTCAATCACTTCATGTAGAACTGGACAACATGTTTATTTGAAATAAAAATTTGAAATTGGGAAAAAAAGAAAAACCAGAAAATATAAATTAACAGAAAAATATCCCTTAGGTGGCTCAAGTGGTAAAGAACCCACCTGTCAATGCAGGAGATAGAAAAGACACAGGTTTGATCCCCGGGTGGGGAAGATTCCCTGAAGGAGGGCATGGCAACCCATTCCAGTACTCTTGCCTGGAGAATCCCATGGACATAGGAGCCTGGCAGGCAATGGTCAAAAGGGTTACAAAGAGTCAGACATGAATGAAGTAACTTACCATCCAGAATGATGTTCTTACCATCCAGAAATGAACACATTTTTATCTATGTGTTTCACAAAAAAAATTTCCTTGATATTGATGAAAATCTTCTTTAAAAAAAAACAAGGTCATAGGACACAAGCTTTTTGTTCTTGAACCATCCATAGGCCTGGCCATCAGTATTTAAGGTGGTTTCATGCAGGAACAAATGTTTCTGAATATTCCGGCAGGTCAGGTGGTTGTTTAAGTTCCAGCTCTGTGTTTCCTGTAACTACGCTACAGTGAACTCTTGGCTGACTTTCCCCACTCATCCAGAAATAAGAGCAAGAAAAGACATAGGTACTGGATTCCATGAAGACAGAGAGCTCAGTTTCAAGGAAATAGACCAAGATTAGTTTTGCTTAGCCTATGGTTTCTAATCTAAAGTTTCCATTTGCAGCAAGTCAGGCATCTGGACGGTCTAATACATAAATCCTTTATTTGAGGACCTGAGTTTGTACTAGAGTATCTGTGTTCAGAAAAAGTCTCAGAATGTAGAATCTGGACTCAACTGACCTTGGCTTCTAAATGCTAGTCCTGCTCTTAGGCAAACTTTAGGCAATTTATAAAATCTCTCTCATAAGTATCAGTTTCTTTTTCTATAAAATAAAAGCAATAATAGAAGATTAACTAAAGCACATATCTCTATAAAATCCTTAGCCTAATACTTAGCCTAATGCTAGTTTGGTCCCATCTCTTCATGGCAAATAGTTGGAGAAACAATGGAAGCAGACTTTATTTTCTTGGGCTCCAAAATCACTGCAGATGGTGATTGCAGCCATGAAATTAAAAGACACTTGCTCCTTGGAAGGAAAGTTATGACAAACCTAGACAGTGTATTAAAAGGCAGAGGCATTACTTTGACAACAATGGTCTGTTTAGTCAAAGCTATGGTTTTTCCAGTGGTCATGTATGGATGTGACAGACCATAAAGAAGGCTGAGTGCTGAAGAACTGATGGTTTTGAACTGTGGTGTTGGAGAAGACTCTTGAGAGTCCCTTGGACTGCAAGGAGATCAAACCTGTCAACCCTAAAGGAGATCAGTCCTGAATACGCATTTGAAGGACTGGATGCAAAGGCTAATACTTTGGCCACCTGATGTGAACAGCCAACTCATTAGAAAAGACCCTGATGCTGGAAAAGATAGAAGGCAGGAGGAGAAGGGGATGATAGAGGATAAGCTGGTTGGATGGCATCACTGACTCAATGGACATGAGTTTGAGCAAACTCTGGGAGATGGTAAAGGACAGGGAAACTTGGCGTGCCGTAGTCCATGGAGTCGCAAAGAGTTGGACACGACTGAGGGACTGAAAAACAACAAATGCTAGCAAATCACACACACCCAACTCAGATATACAAAGGTCCACTTAACTTTTGGAAAATACATAGGTCCTTTCCCCCCAGAGAAATGCAGTATTAATTATGTTTCAACTTTGTGTGCCACCCCCATAATAAAATGGGGGGGGGGATAAAACATTCTAATAAAATGTTTTCCATTGGCTTGAATCTAATCAGCTTTATTTTTTGACCCTATAATTTACTTGTGAAATAGTCACTGTGCTTATAATTTACATTGTATTCATTTGCCTTTGTTCAGTCATATAATTAAATAAGAGAAATGACTCCACTTTGACACATGTATGATAAATTTTATTTGGGGAGTGGAATGGAAGCTATTTTATAAAATGGAATTTTGTGTGAAGAATTGCAAAGTAAGAATGCAAAAGTAGTAGATATTATTATTTATTTAATTTTTGGGTCATGCCGCAGGGTCCATGGGATCCTAGTTTTCCAGTCAAGGATCCAATCTGGGCCCTTGGCAGTGAAAGCGTAGAGTCCCAACCACTGGACCATCTGGGAATTCTCAAGTAGTGGGTATATTAATAATCACCACCATGCTAGTTCTCTCTGAGTATCGAGGATTATATAATTGAATTCATTTGGGAAACTCATTATATGCATTGAAAGACGACGTGGGGACTGCTTTATCTGATATTCTCGAATCACAAAGTGGAATGATCTAGTGCTTATACAATTCAACAGGAAACTAAAAAATCTGACAAGAGAGAAAAATAACTGACCCTTCAAGGGTGGAGGTTCTGAGTTAAAAGAGCCTGAAGCAACCACTTCACCTGGACCAAACAGGAAAGATGTGAGAGAGCATGAAGGAGACAGAGAAAAGGAGACTGTCAGGTATATGCCCTAAACTAAACTTATCTTCTGCTGACCTTGCTTACAGCAAGGCCAGCATCCTCTACCCCATGTTCCATTAAATAAGGATGCCTGTTTATTCTGCTCTCTAACAGATCAGGAGACCTTCCTGAAATGCTTGCTTTCGGTACATTTCATAAGGTCAGTCCAGCCTAGTTCACTTTTTAAAAAAAATATATTTTCTTGCCCACGCCAAGCAGCATGTGGGATCTTAGTTCCCTGAACAAAGATTGAAACTGGACCCCTTGCATTGCGAGCATGGAGTGTTACTCACTCTACCACTAGGGAAGCCATCCAGTTCACTTTCTATTGTGGTGGTATTAGTGGGGTTGGGTGTGTGTGTGAGTGTATATGCTGCTGCTAAGTCGCTTCAGTCATGTCCGACTCTGTGCGACCCCATAGACGGCAGCCCACCAGGCTCCCCCATCCCTGGGATTCTCCAGGCAAGAACACTGGAGTGGGTTGCCATTTCCTTCTCCAATGCATGAAAGTGAAAAGTGAAAGTGAAGTTGCTCAGTCGTGTCCGATTCTTAGCGACCCCATGGACTGCAGGCTACCAGGCTCCTCCGTCCATTGGATTTTCCAGGCAAGAGTACTGGGGTGGGGTGCCAGTATATATAGATATATATAAATTTTATGAAAGAACTCTACTTTTCCACAGTTGAGATGCTTCAATTTCTCTAAATATTTGTTAAACATTTTATAAACTTGCTTTGAGGGTAAATGGCCCATAAGATTTTACTGCACACTAAAATTACTTATTCTCAAAACATATCACTCAGTAGATAGATATTTACATTTGACTTTTTATAAGTTGAGCTTGTATCTAGTCTTTGAAGTCATGAGGGCTGTGATTCTCCCTTTATAGACAAGGCAGCCAAAAGTTCATAAGATTAGAGTTACAATCCCAAAGTCCAACAAAGTAAATCAGAGACATTTCACTCTTTAATGATATTCCAATCCCAGAAAAATTCAGAGACACATAACCTTCCATGTTATTTCTGGAACTGCAGTCTCCTCTGAGGTCCATTTATGGAACTCCTATTTAAGAATCCCTAGAAGTGAAAGGTCTAGGATTTGAAACCAGTTGTTTGTTTTTTGCTGTTTCTTTTGAGTGTATTTGGCTGCTCCAGGTCCTACCTTGGACACGTGAGATCTTCGGCTGTGGCATGTGGGATCTAGTTCCCTGACCAGTATTCGAACCTGGGCCCCCTGCATTGGGAGCACAGAGTCCTAACCACTGGACAGAGGAGTCCCTGAACCCAGTTGTAAATTCAAGTCCAGCCCACCTGCCCCTACCCTACAAAGCTCCAATACCTAAGTCCATGTTCACTTGGTCCCTGTCTATTCTTAGATTTTTAAAAATAACCTCCTCATTCATCTTTTTAATTTCCAGGCTGAACTCTAACTTTTTGTCTGCCTTTAGGAGAGCTCCTTTACCCCAGAATCACCTTTGGACCTTCTCTGGACTGAAAATCAAAAGCTGACTTGCAGTAACCTACATAGGAAATTTTGTGAGGATTTATTTCAAAAGGGGAACCACATTTCTGCCAAGAATGCTTGAAGACACCCTGGCGATTCTAGACAACAGTAAATCAAGTCTGCATCTCCTGAGGGTGACAAATTCATTTAACTTTTGAGTGTTTTTTATATATTTTTTATAGGGCAACTACTAATTATTGCCACCTATGTGTGCTAGCTGACTTGTCTTTGGTATACTTAATGGGCCTCTATCTGGACATGGATGCTAAAATCCTAAACCAACTATGAACTGATTAAATCTAATGGTTTATTAAAAGAATGACCAAGTCATTCCTCTTTGTGTCTAAGTTGGGTTTATCCTAAGCGTGCAAGGAATGTACAACATTAATAATATAATTGTTGCAAGATAACAAACTATAGGAGAAAATTCCCATGATTCTTTCAGTTGATACCGGAAAAGCATTTGATAAGATTCAGTACCCATCCATGACGAAAATGGTCAGCAAGCTAGGAATGAAAAGAAATCATCTTTCTGTAGTACTGAAAAGTGACATACATCTTCCTTACCATTTAACTTTAACTTTTAAATGGTAAGATTTTTGCTTGCCATCACTACAGTTTTTAGACATAGTCTCATGCATCTTAGCCAAAGCAGTGGGATAAAAATAAATCGAAAGCCTAATACTATAAAGGAAGAGACCAAGCAGTTTTTTTTTCTAATAATTAAATTGTCTACGCTAAAAAATGTACTGACCTTTCCAACTTTCTCTCCTCACCCAGTCTTGTGGGATGAGAGCTGACATGGGCCTGGAGGGCCCAAGGTCAAGGAGCTGATAGGATCTGAGGCTGTGATTGGACCTTAGTCAGTCTGACTCCCAAGTCACAGGCTCCACCTCTATCTTGGTCCCTCCTTGCACTGTTTGAAATTGGAAAATTAAAACAAAGGGCAACTATCCAAAAAATGAACGCGTTATCAGAAGCAGGCACCAACATTTCCTAGTCATTTCTCTTGTATCTCTCCTTAAAAAAAATTAATTTAAAAAGTCTGGGTGGTTTGTTTAAAAATCAGAACTCTTGCACAAATTTTTAAAAAATCCTTCATTAAAATAAAGTTCTAAAGCAACAGTAGAATGCTAATGAGAAGCACACCCTCGCTGGACTTCTAATTCATGAAATGCAAACCAAGATTGTGCCTTTATTTTTCTTAATGGGTCAGTGAAATGTCCATTTTTCTTGTATAAAAGAAACAGCAGATTTAGGTGTCCTCTCTTACAGGGTGGTAGTGAGCCTAAGAAGGATGCTTTTTTGCAGCACTTCACAGAATCCAGCGCCTGCCAAACTGAAGAAACATGAGGAGCACCTGAGCCCAGCCTTCTTGGCTTCGAGACCAGTTTCTATCCAGCTCATCAACATTCATTCTCACACTCAGGATAGAACCCAAATATCCATCTACTGGTGAATGGATAAACAGATTGTGGTATATCCAATTAATAAGATAGTATGCAGCTGTGTAAAAAGAATAGATCTTGAAAACATGTGACAGCATGGATGAATCTCAAAAGCATATGTTAAGCAGAAGAAGAGAAAACATAAATACCATATGATTCTGTTTATCTAATAGTCTGGAAAAGACAAAAATGTAGGGATAGGAAACAGAGCACTGTTTGCCAAGAGTTTAGGATAGAAAAATGGAGGACTGACACAAAGAGACATAAAGGGATTTGAGGGTGAGTGATGGCTGTCTTCTATTCTTAATTGAGATGATATTTATACAAGTGCATGTATTTATCAAAACACACCAAACCATGGAGGTGAAATGCCAGTCTTATTGTTTCTCCATAAGAAGACATCAGTTCAGTTCAATAGTTCAGTCATGTCCAACTCTTTGCAACCCCATAAACAGCAGCACGCCAGGCCTCCCTGTCCATCACCAACTCCCGGAGTTCACTCAAACTCATGTCCATCGAGTCGGTGATACCATCCAAACATCTCCTCCTCTGTCATCCCCTTCTCCTGCCCTCAATCTTTCCCAGCATCAGGGTCTTTTCCAATGAGTCAGCTCTTCACATCAAGTGGCCAAAGTATTGGAGTTTCAGCTTTAGCATCATTCCTTCCAAAGAACACCCAGGACTGATCTCCTTTAGGATGGACTGATTGGATCTCCTTGCAGTCCAAGGGACTCTCGAGAGTTTTCTCCAACACCACAGTTCAAAAGCATCAATTTTTCGGCGCTCAGGTTTCTTTTTTGTTTGTTTGTTTATCTAAGAATACCTTTACTTCATCTGAAATTTTTTTTTTTTAGAGCTTCCATTTTACTTTATTTTACTTTACAGTACTCTATTGGTTTTGGCATACATTGACATGAATCTTCACATCCATACACGACCACTGGAAAAACCATAGCCTTGACTAGATGAACCTTTGTTGACAAAGTAACATCTCTGCTTTTTAATATGCTGTCTAGGTTGGTCATAACTTTCCTTCTAAGGAGTAAGCGCCTTTTAATTTCATGGCTGCAATCACTATCTGCAGTGATTTTGGAGCCCAGAAAAATAAAGTCAGCCACCGTTGCCACTGTTTCCCCATCTATTTGCCATGAAGTGATGGGACTGAATGCCATGATCTTAGTTTTCTGAATGTTGAGCTTTAAGCCAACTTTTTCACTCTCCTCTCTCACTTTTGTCAAGAGGCTCTTTAGTTCTTCTTCACTTTCTGCCATAAGGGTGGTGTCACCTGCATATCTGAGACATAAACATCCTAAATTTAAAAAAAGAAAGAAACTACATCATAAGAAGAGAAGGAAAAACAGGAACATTTTGCCTGCTAAACCTTCATTTTTCAGAACAGAGTTGTCTTCACTGTCCCAAGTTAACTTAGCTGCACTCAGTTTAAAACGCTGTTGAATTTCCCCCTGTGTGTAGTTAATTGTACCTCCATCCTTCCTACAAGTAGAAATCAGCCTGTAGTTAGAGCCTCTTGCTGGGTCCTTAAAAAAGAAACAGTATCACCTAAACCTGGTATTTGTATAATAGGCTTTACAGTCAGAGAACCACAGAGCTATATTTCTGAAAAAAATGTTTTCTGTAATATACTTAAATGTTTTGTGTGAATGATTTACGGCCAGTGTGAATGTTATGTGGTATAGACCTCTGGCTTCTGCATGGTTCTTTTCACCATTATAGCCACTCTAACACCCTGTCAACTTGTGGATTGTTCTATTCACTTAAAAATACATGGATTTAGGGACTTCCCTGCGGGTCGGTAGTTTAGACTTTGCGTCCCAAGGGGCAAGGGGTACTGGTTTGATCCTTGGTCAAAGAGCCAAGATCCCACATGCTTTGTGGCCAAAAAACTAAAACATAAAAGAGAAGCATTACTGTAAAAAGCTCAATAAAGACTTTAAAAAAAATGGTCCACACTGGAAAAAAATTTTTTTTTAATATTCAGGGAGTTTGGGATTGACATGTACACACTACTGTATTTAAAATGGGTAACCAACAAGAACCCACTGTATAGCCCAAGAACTCTGCTCAATATTATATGGCAGCCTGGATGGGAGGGGAGCTTGGGGCAGAATGCGTGTATATTACGGCTGAATCCCTTTGCTGTCCACCTGAAACTATCACAGTGTTAAATGGCTATGCTGCTGCTAAATCTCTTCAGTCGTGTCCAACTCTGTGTGACCCCTGAGACAGCAGCCCACCAGGCTCCCTCATCCCTTCCCTGGGATTCTCCAGTGTTAACTGGCTATGCTCCAGTACAAAATCAAAAAGTTTAAAATAAAATAAAACACATGGGTTTAATTTCACACTAGATTATCATGTTAAGGCGAATGATGTCGAAACACCTTCTGAAGTTAAATAAGAGATTTCAAATTGTTTCTGGAATATCTTCTTTCTGCAGGACATGCTGGCTACACAGGATGCAACTTCTCACACCCACCTCCCTGAGTCTGGGGGTATCCTTGGCGTTCTACCAAGAAAAACAGACTGTCTTCTTTTTAAGTGGGAACTTTATAAAATTTTCAATTTAGTTTTTTTTTTATCTTGAAATTTAGTTGATTTAAATGTTGTGTTAGTTTCAGGTGCATAGCAAAGTGATTCAGATATACATGTGTGAGCGCTAAGGCGCTTCAGTCATGCCTGACTCTTTGCAACCCCATGGATGGTAGCCATCAAATTCCTCTGTCCATGGGATTCTCTGGGCAATAGTACAAGTGGGTTGCCATGCCCTCCTCCAGGGGATCTTTCCGACCCAGGGATGGAACCCATGTCTCTTATGTCTCTTGCATTAGTAGGCAGGTTCATTACCCCCAGCGCCGCCTGGGAAGTCCCATACGCTGTTCTGGGCTTAGTCAGTCAGTGTCTGACTCTTTGCAGTGCTGTGGATTGAAGCCTTCCAGGCTCCTCTGTCCATGGGGATTCTCCAGGCGAGAATACTGGAGTGGGTTGCCATGCCTTCCTCCAGGGGACCTTACCAACCCAGGGATCGAACCCAGGTCTCCTACATTGCAGGCAGATTCTTTACTGTTGGGTAGCCTATCCCTTCTCCAAGTGATCTTCCCAACCCAGGAATCAAACTGGGGTCTCCTGCATGATAGGCAGATTCTTTACCAACCAGGAAAACCGGGGAAGCCCCATACATATACACATCCATTCAAAGAGAGACTGCCTTGTCCAGCGGCTGTTGCTACACCTATGGTTTTTGATTCTGACAATTTCTAAACCTACTCTCCTTTTTTTTTTGTATTAAAAAGGGGGGATTATTTATTTTTATTTTATTGTACTTTTAATAAAAAGAATAAAAGTTTTTAAAAATGCTTCAGAATCCAGTTCAAGTTCCATCGCCAGACATTACAAGCCTTCCAGGATGTACATCTGCCCATCTCCCCTCCCCAGTGATCAACCTTTCTTTGACTTCTTTTTTTGTTTGTTTTTTTTTGTTGTTTTTATTTTTTTTTGTATTTATTTATTTTTTTACACGAACTCCCAAACATGAACCCCCCTCCCACCTCCCACCCCACATCATCCCTCCAGATCATCCCCATACGCCAGCCCCAAGCGTCCTGCATCCTGCATTGAACATAGACTGGCAATTCATTTCTTACATGATAGTATACAAATTTTAATGCTATTCTCCCAAATCATCCCACCCTCTCCCTCTCCCTCTCCTTCTCCCTCAGAGTCCATAAGTCCGCTCTACACATCTGTATTTCTTTTGCTGTCTTGCATACAGGGTCCTCATTACCATCTTTCTAAATTCCATATATATGTGTTAGTATACTGTATTGGTGTTTTTCTTTCTGGCTTACTTCACTCTGTATAATTGGTTCCAGTTTCATCCATCTTATTAGAACTGATTCAAATGTATTCTTTTTAATGGCTGAGTAATACTCCATTGTGTATATATACCACAGCTTTCTTATCCATTCATCCGCTGATGGACATCTAGGTTGTTTCCATGTCCTGGCTATTATAAACAGTGCTG
>SJYX01013000.1:296002-306652 GCA_006410675.1 Oreotragus oreotragus | reverse complement strand
TGCCTCCTGAGGGGCCCTGATCAGCAATGCGCAGCACCACTCACCTGTATCCTCGCCCACATGCTCTAACCTGAATCTCATCACGAGGAAGCAGACAAACCAGGCCGTGGAGCATTCCAGAAAATGGCCTAGACTCCTAAATGTCAGTGTCCTAAGACAAAAAGGCTGAGGACACTCCCAGATTAAAGATGATCAAAGAGACATGGCCACCAAATGCAACGTGTGACTCTGACTGGACCCTGAAACAGAAGGTAGAGGGAAAGGACAGGATTGGGGCATACTGGGGCGGTAAAGGACATTTGGCGGATGTGAATACGAGCTGCATTCACAATCACATATTTGGTCCCTGGGTCAGGAAGATCTCCTGGAGAAGGAAATGGCATCCACTGTAGTATTCTTGCCTGGAAAATCCCATGGACAGAGGAGCCTGGTGGGCTACAGTCCACGGGGTCGTAAAGAGTCAGGCAGGACTTAGCAACTAAACCACCAGCACTGAACTGATGCTATTAATAAATGCCTTCAGTGTGATGAAGGGACTGCAACTGTACGAGTACCTTTGTTCTCGGGAGATACACTGGAGTATTTAGGGAGTGTCATACGTGAAACTTCACAGCAATGGAACAGAAATTAAAATAAGTACACATACGGAGACACAGCAAATGCAGCAAAACGCTAATTGGGAATTTAAATGGAGTCTGCAAAAGTGGGTTGAAGTGTTCTTTCTTCTGCTTAAAAAATTTTTTTTGACATGGACCATTTTTAAAGTGTTTATTGAATTTGTTACACTACTGCTTCTGTTTTATGTTTTGGTTTTTCAGCCTAGAAGCATGTGGGGTCTTACCTCCCCAACCAGGGATTAAAGCCTCTGCCTTAGAAGGCAAAATCTTAACCACTGGACCACCAGGGAAGTCCCTGAATTGTTCTTTCACTTTTCCTACAGATTTGAAATTTTTCTAAATTAAAGTTGGGAGTAAAAAGAAAGCTAAGTATAGATCTGTTGCTATCCATACGCAATCAAGCCAGAACGCTTCAGAAACGTATCACATGATGGGGAAGAAAGTATTAAGAACCTTATTTTCTTCCTCAAATCTGAAGATAAGTAACCAGAGTTACTTTAAGTGTTTGGAACCTAAGATTTACAATTGAAAAAAAAAAATCTTGAATCTAATCATGTTTTGACCCTGTTACCACATTAAGAAGGGGAGCTGAAACCAGAAGTTTTGATGCATCCGAGTTTTCAAAAATCCTAGAAATTTCTCATGGCTACTACATTAACAGGCTTCAAGACGCAGGCGTGCACCAAGTGAATCCTTCGTGAAAGTGAAAGTGAAGTCGCTCAGTCGTGTCCGACTCTTTGCGACCCCACGGACTGTAGCCTACCAGGCTCCTCCCTCCATGGGATTCTCCAGGCAAGAGTACTGGAGTGGATTGCCATTTCCTTCTCCAGGGGATCTTCCCAACCCAGGGATCAAACCCAGGTCTCCCGCATTCCAGGCAGACGCTTTAACCTCTGAGCCATCAGGGAAGCCAGCGAAGATTAAAGTCACCTTTGCGACGTGTTAACACAAGTGTTCTCCTGAGAATACAGGGAAATCTTGCCAGGAAAGGCCTTCGTTCCAGCAAGCAGTGACTCTCAGCAACTTAGAATAAGACAACAAAGACTTTCTTTAAAAAACCTTTCTTCTTTACAACCCAAATTTATTTATTTTGGATTCTGGGACTTACGCAGTTGGACTGTGAGTGGAGAGCTCAAGTACTGATGACCAAGAGCAACTCTCTGAGAACAGCAGGAGGCTGCCCGGTTGGGTGTGTGGCTGTCTGTGAGGCTCGGGGGTTGGAGAGAGAAAATTACCTTCTGTTATCTTTGTAGTTGTGTGTGTGTGTTTCGGGCCATGCTGTGTGGCGTGCGTAATGTTAGTTCCCGCACCAGGGATCGAGTTCGCACTCACTGCAGTGCAAGCGCAGAGTCCTAACCACTGGACCACCAGGGAAGCCCCTATTTTAATCGTTTAACAGGGCCACTGGGCATTCAAGACTGAAGACGACAAGTTTCTACACCAAAGGCCCTGGATTTTTTGTTTCAATTTAGTGAGTCAATCTCTTTCTGTCTGGGGTTTCAAAAGACCCTGAAGTTACAGGCAAAACTTGGTGTGTCTGTGTGTCTGTGTGCATAAATTTATGAGGAGAGGAGCCTTAGATTTCCCTGGTTCGCAACAGACCCCTGACCTCCCCAAAAGGTTAAGGGCCAACACCTTCTGAGAGCTGCTCTCCTCTGGGCTTGAAGTACTCAGGGGGCTTTAGGCACCCACAAGAGTAGTGCTTAATTAAAAAGGGCCTCTGATTCCTTATCTGCTGTTTCCATCTCTCTCCCCAAGGTCCTGGCTTGTCGAGATGCCAACCTGCCTTTTCGATGCTGTGCTTCATCTTCTCCTCCCTTAGCCCAGGAAATCTTTGCTCTCAGACGCAACAACCAGCTTTGAACCAAGAAGTGGCCCTAAGGTATAGGAACAGGAAGATGCAGTGAAAGGCATCCGGCAGCATAAACTGAACAGCAAACAGCGGCACACAATTCCATCTTGTACTTTCCCCGCTTTCACTAATCTTCCACAAACGGTGCCAAAAACAAACAAAAATCAGACATAAAACCAGTTAACATCCTATAGGGCATAAAGCTTTTACCCGTGATGGGCCTTCCCTACATGGGAGAAATCGGTCTACACCTTAATTGGACAAAAATCATTTGCAGCTTATTCATATCAGCTTGCTTTCATAGGGCTTGTGAACGAAAATGATTTTTATATTTTAAATGGTTGGAAAAATCAAAAGAAAAATATTTTATGACACACGAAAATTACATGCAATTCAGATGTCAACGTCCATAAATAAAGTTTTATTGGAACACAGCTGAGTGCATTTGTTCATGCATTGTTTATGGCTGTGCTCACAAAAGGAGCTCACTGGTTACCTCAGAGACCAAACAGGCTGCAAAGCCTAAAATATTTACTAAGTGGCACTTTACAAAAAAAAACTGCTGGCTTCCGCCCTAGAATATCATGTGCTCCGCCGGAGGCTTGTTAAACAATGTTCCAGTTCAGGATATTGAAAGCGTACTCGGTAATCTCTTTTCGCCTTATATTTTAAGGTTTGGATAAAATTTTCTTAAAAATTCCTTTCCACTGGTTTTTGATGTTTCTCAATGACCCCCATGTAAGAAAAACCTCTCTCTAGTGGAGGAACAGCCAAGCTAGATAAAATCCTGGCATTCCTATGATTAATCCCAAGTACTCCACATGTTTACAAAATACTGGGTAACCTAAGCCAACATTATCATTGAGTTAATCCAATGCTCCCTTCTGAACGCTTCTCCAAAAAGGAGGCATAGAAGAAAGAGAAATTAATTTGGAAATGGTGCCCTGACATCCTCTAAACCTCACGCTTTATGTCCAGGACCATGGACCGCTCTCCACAGGAAACACACCACACCCTTTAAGGTGTGAATCCAACCAAGATGGACTTAAACTAGCGATGTGGGACTGGCTGATAAGAGCAAATGAAATATAAAATCAGGATTGTTTTCACTTTATAAGCAGAAGCTGGATATAAGGAAATTCCTAGCTAGGGTTTCCCTGGAAATAGACCCAGAGTTCTGAAGAAAAAATTTTAAGAGAAGGGAAGATATTTAAAAACAAAGTCATAGGTCTATGGCATGTCTCATGTTTTAGATCTTCCAGTACGCAAAGCTTTTAGCCAGGGGATTACTGAGATTATGCAGAAATTCTATGAGCAAGGTACACTGCCAACGACCACGATGTGTGCTGGGAACACAAACCAGACCTCTTCACCTCCACCCACATTGGGCTCCTTCAGCATCTTTAGCTTGTAACCGTTAGGACTCCCTCAGAAACAACTTCAGATACTTAAATTTGTACCCAAGCTGCTCCCAATTCTCCCCATATACAGATCTTCTTTTCCTATTTCAACTGCCAAAGTCCCCTGAGTTTAACAACCTTATTTTCCTTAACTACCACAAGCTGGTAATTAAATGTTCCTCCAGATAAGGCTGTTGAACAATAGAAGAAATTGTTTTCTTTCACCCCCACCATTTTGTACAAGACACTATAAGGACATCCCTGGGATTTCAGGCAGACAGAGCAGCCTGGAGCATCCACCCCGGCAGCAGACAGGGCTGAGGCCAGCCAGGAGGGTTTCTGGGTGAGGCTACCATTTATCCCACAAGAGGAGCTGAAGTCATGGATGCTGCTTCACAGAAGAGAATAAATAGCCTGGTAGAGAAGTTCAAGTCATGTGTCCATTCAAGGCCAGGAACTGGTGCAATCCCTCTTCAAAAGTAGAGGGCAATCTCCCTAAAATCATCTTTCTACACGAACACATAATAGAGTAACTTATTCTCTTTGTCCAGTGGCTAGAACACAAATCTTCCAGAAAAGCAACCATCTTTTGAGAGCAAACATATGGGGAACGAGCTGAAAAGGTAACCTCATGAAGCTTATTAAAATAAAGACAATGTGGGCATTAGGCGGGCTGCTCTGCTGCCCTCTACTGGCGGGGCCAAGGATCAACAGCACACTAAGGCACCCAAACACGCGGGCACACAGCCCTCCTGCACCTCTGTGGTTGACCTAGCCCCTGTTCTTCCCAAGAAAAACCTGGGTGAACAAAGCAGGGGTCACGACCCATGGAACCTTAAGTCCAACAGGAACATGTGAAGCAACACAGCACGTTACACTCCCCCAAGGGCATCGTTCCTGAAATAATGCTGCCAGAGCTCCGCGGGAAGCCAGCCCACAGCCCCAGCAGGTCATTTAATAACGGCTCCAGGAGTGCAGCTGACCTCTCCAGGGTCACTGGGCCAGTAATGCACCAGAAGCAGAACACTCAGGGAGTGGCAGAGGGAAACCGGATTTCCACAAAGCAAAGTGGATTCCAAGTGGGCCGGGTTGAACACACGAGAACGCACATCCACGGTCCATCCTAGGCGTCAACCATCTTTGCAAAAGCAAAGGCCTGGGAAGAGGCGTGTGGAGGACACTCGTCACTCAGGCGAAAGCAGGCAAGGCTGAGTTTCGCTGAGTGCCCTGTTCAAGGTGAATAAGACTCGGGACTTCCCTGGTGGTTCAGTGGTTAGGGCTCAGTGCTGCGGGCTCAGTGCTGCCACTGCAGGGGATGCCCGTTTGACCCCTGATCGAAAAGCTAAGATCCTGCATGCCACACGGCAGCCAAGAAAAGGGGGGGAGGTGGAATACAGCACCTGACAATGAACAAATAAATAATGTGTAAGGAGGCAGGATGCGGGGCTCAGGACTTCACCGTTCAGGCCACTGGCTTAACTCACCACACACCAGGCAGACGCCAGGTATCTCTGACTGTTAGGTGGGAACAGGAACATTCAAGAAATAAGGTTTCCAGATTCATTCCTTTCCTGGATCCAGCCGTCACCACCCGGTGAGGCCACCGTTCACCCCTGTATGACAGCCTGATAGAAGGGATTCGAGCTGAACTGGCACGCTCCTTTCACTTCCAGCTACGAGGCTTTCGATAAGCCATTTAACTTTTCTCAGTTTCTTCATCTGATTAAATGAAACGCCTAAGACTTGTCAACAGTTGACCTAAGACAAATAAATTTCTCCACTGAAATTCATCTTCCCCCTCCCCTCCCATCAGATTGCCAGTGGAGAAAGAAAGCTAAAATCTACATCATAGTCCAGTCCTATTCAGCATGTCTCAGTGTTTCTCAGTTTTGAGCCTCTTTAAAGTGAAAGCAGAGAATTTCCTGGAGTTCCAGGAGTTAGGACTCTGTGCTTTCATTGCCAAGGGCCTGCGGTTCAACATGGCATGGCCAAAAAAAAAATTTTTAATAAAAAAAATAAAGTGAAAATAATTCTTACAATAGCCCTCAGCGACAGCTAAGTCGTGTAATGTCAGTATGAACAAGAGCTAAACATAGATCTTTTCTTTTTTAAACTTTCTATTTTGTACTGAGGTGTAGCCGATTAACAAACAATGCTGTAATAGTTTCTGGTTAACAGCTGAGGGACTCAGCCATACATACACATGTATGCATTCTCCCCCAAACTCCCCTCCCATCCAGGCTGCCACATAACATTGAGCAGAGTTCCCTGCACTATACAGTAGCCCCCTGTTGCGCATTCATTTTAAATACAGCAGTGTTGACATGTCCATCCTAAACCCTGTAACTATCCCTGCCCACCCCCCACCCTTGCCCCTGGCAACCGTAAGCTCATTTTCTTTAGTCTGTGAGTCTGTCTCTTAAACGTACGTCTTTTACTTATGGTTCCTTCACACTGATAAAACAAAATCAAATCTGCAATTAAATAGAACAAAAAATCACAAATCCAATATACTTCAAATCCACACAACTAGTTATTTTTCGGTGGCCAGATTTTATGAAACTAAACACTCTCTGAAATTCAGATATGGTACCAAGCGCGGTGTGTCAGTTCTTTTGTGTTCACTAGCCATGTCGTATTCTGTGTGATGATACAGTTCCCCAGTCACTTTACTCCAGCTGCTGCAAGCCCCTTGGTGAACTCTGGCATTACTTGGCCTCACTTGGTCTAAGCTGACCTTTATAAAATCAGTCTGCTTGTTCTTCTATCATTAGTCCATGATGGATGACTACAGCTCAGCACCAAGGTGACGCAAAGACAAATGCAAGTGTCTCCCCTGAAGGTGCCTGGCAACCCCTGGGTAAACCGGGAATCTCCAGAACTTGCTTATAACATTAAAGTTAGGCAAAAAAAATTCTGTTTTACATTTTTGACCCAGTCTAATAAACACTGCCATACTAATCATATCTCAACTCCATATTCTAGCACCAAAGTCTTCCAAATTTGGCCTCAGACTATCATCCTGCTTCACATGGGAACACATTTTAGAAGCAGCCTAATTTACCTTACACGTACCCACACAAAGATTTTGTGATTTGGACTGTAATTACTTTGAATGAAATTATTTGGGAAAGAGTTGACATCTGTGCAATATGGATGCTTCCCATTTATGAACATGGTATAGCTTTCTTTTTTCTTCTTAGATCTTTACCTTTCAATGAAGTGTCATAGTTCTGCCCCATAAAGGTCTTGTATAGTAACTTTTTAAAACTGTATTTGCAAACTATTCATTGTTTGTGTACGGTAACGGAACTGATTTGGCCATCTCTATGTGGTTGAGAGAATATATGAAACATGTAGATTTTTATTCAAAGAATAATTTTCTAAAATATTTATTCAGAGTCTACCAATCCAATCAACATTTTAAAAGCTTCCCAACAGACATTTAGATATTTTGCTAAACTTTCACCTTCCTAAATCCAATGTTCTAATTTAATTGTGTTCTGAATTGGCAGAATAACTAAAATTCTTGTCATACACAAAGACAAAATAAAAAACTTACCTTATTTGATCACTAAGAAAATAATTTACCTAGTACTAGTTTAAAAGGATTAGCCCCTAAAGTGTTTCATGATTTTAGGAGTAAAAGTAGTCACTATGTTTAGGAACAAAATATCTAGGAGGTTTAAATAAAATGTTGAGAAAAAAATTATGACTATGTGTCAGGCTAGTTTTGATAAAAACAAAACACTGAAGGAGAAGCTCCACCTAAGAACACTGACTGGCTGTGTGTGTGTCTAAAGGAATGGAGACAGTCTTACCTCACTCCTTTCTAGCTGGGAACTCCCTTACCTCATCTGGGTTCAATTATCACAGAAGGTACCCAATAAAAACAGTGGTTATGTGCTACAGGCCTCATCTATTGTGAGCCAGTTCTCAAAGCAGCCTGTTGATTCTTCAATGCACAAGTCTAACTGCTTAGTCAGGAAAGAGGATTCAGTGGCTCTCAGCCAGTCCAGGTTAAAAGATGAGAAGCACCCCAAGCCTGACTCCACTGTACATCTCAGCTCCAACCCCAGAGTGAGGCCTGGTGGGTGACATTGGCTGAAGGGCCTCCCACGGCCCCTGGGGCTGAGCAGGCTGAGCCCAAACCCATCTGACCTTCCAGGAGACAAGTCACCTGAAGAGACCACCGCGAGGAGCCTGGAACTGAGGGGGCTTCTGTGAAACCCACACAGGGGAAAGGGGCTTCCTGAGGGCGACGCAGGCTGGGTCTCCTGAAGCCAGAGGGGCAGCCTTCCTCCGGGCCAAGAGAGGGACCGTTAGGCCGACCCCTTGTGAGGGGAAACATTAACTCTGCCCCCAGAGGCTCGAGTTTCCAGAGCTTCCGTGTGTGCCAGTGATATGGAGAGCGGGCTAGGGGAAAAGGCAGAGGCCACAGGCCCATGAGCTAACGGTGGGTTCTATATTTTCAAAATGCGTGGGGGTGGAATAAAAGAAGGCAAATACTTTATAAAGTGAAAGCTATATGAAATTCAAGTTCCAATGTCTGCAAGTAAAACTGCACTGGAGTACAGGCAGGCCCGCTCAGCTAGATTATCCCTGGCTCTTCACTGTCCTGCAGAGTTGCATGGCCGGCTCTTTAAGGAGAATGTGCCAACCCCTATGTGTCATGCTAATTTCATCAGAATTAGCATGACACATGGTCATGATGTTTTTCTCAAAGTTTTTGCTCCCAGGCAGGGAGCTCTACCCACATTGTTGTCATGTCTGCCTCTTTGCGACCCCCTGGACTGCAGCAGGCCAGGCCTCCCTGGCCTTCACCATCTCCCAGAGCTTGCTGAAACTCATGTCTGTCGAGTCGGTGATGCCATCCAACCATCTCGTCCTCTGGCATCCCCTTCTCCTCCTTCCTTCAATCCTTCCCACACCAGGGTCTTTTCCAATGAGTCAGTTCTTCGCATCAGATAGCCAAAGTATCAGAGCTTCAATATCTATCCACATTATGGACATTTAATTCTCCCAATGCCCGGAGGAAGTAGCTTCGTTCTTGCCACAGGACAGAAAAGCCTCAGATTCTAAGTCACCTGTGCCACCTTCATTCAAACACCTGGGTACAAAAAACGGGTGCCAGGTTCCATGCTAAGTGGAGGGGAATTTAATAGTGAACAAAACAGATACAGCTTCCAAGGAGTTCATATTCCCAAGGGGAGAGAGGCACGGAGTAACACGTAGTTATCAGTAGGGATAAGGGACAGAAGCTACTGCTCAGCACAGGGACGTGTGGGGCTGAAGCCAGCTCTGGTGCCAGTCCCTGCTTTAAAAATTAATGTTTAAAAAGTTGTTATTTTAAATGATAGACTCATAAGAAGTTGCAAAAATAGTATCCAGAGGTCTTTGGTACCCATCACCCAGCTTCTCTCATCTTACATAACTGTAGTACTTGGTTAAAAACAGGACACTTTGATAACGTTGAGATAGGCACAATACATTTAACTAGGTTACAGAAATTACAGGGATTTCATCCCCTTTGGCATATATATTTTTTGGTATATGTTTAATATATAACTCTGTGCAAGGGTCTTGCTTTTTCACTACTGTGCCTGCCAGCTGAACCATCTCCAGCAGGCACCCACTGCTGCCCCAGAAGCAGTTAACACCTAGGGGTTGCTCTCCACATGCCCAGAGGGGTCTAAGCTCCCTTCCTGGGTCGGGTCCAAGGAGCCAAAGTGTGTGCCTAGACTGCATTGTTGGGGCCTCTGAACCGCTCCCCCCCTTTCAACTCCTCTGTGATGTCAGGCCTGCAACTTTCCCTTGACAAGGAAAGGCTGGGTGGACCCTACGTCTGAAAGTTCTCCCAAGTTTCCTTGAGGACAAGATCCAGGATGCCATTCAACATTCCAGAAAGACTCAGGAGGGGGCATGGGAGCTATAAATTAGGAGGCTGGGATTTACATACACACATGGTATATATAAAACAGATGATCAGCAAGGACCTACATATATACCTATATAGGTAGGTATATACCTACATATACCTACCCTATATAGCACAGGGAACTATACTCAATGTTCTGTAATAACTTATAAGGGAAAAGAATCTTAAAAAAGAATATATATACACACATATACATATATATATCTGAATCACTGTGCTGTACACCGAAACTAACACAACTTTTAAAAAAATCTACACACACACACAAAAAAAAACAAGCCAGAAAAAAAAGCCAACCAACTAAACTCTCGCTCAAACAACTGACTGGCTTCTTGCTTTCCAGTAAGGAGAACTGTAACACCATTCATTTACTCAATGAAATATTTACCGAGTTCCTCCTGCCTTCCAGGTACTAGAGTAACGAGATGAACGGTCACAGTTCATGGCCTCTGGGAGCCGTGATCTTGGCAGGAGGTAGAGATAGACACCAATCATCTATAATGTCTACTCAAAGTCCTAGATCCACCTTTCTCAATGATGCTATACAGCCAGTTATTTAGACTTTTCAGTAAAAAGCACAATCTGATGATCAAAGCCGGTGGGGGGGAACACATGATACATGACTAAGCAAAGTGTGGCAGTCAAGGGCGGGAGCACACCTCCCCAGTTCCTGGTTGGTGGGAGGCAGAGAGCATGGGCCTCAGGTGACCCCCCATTGAACCCCGCTTCACCGCCCCCACTTCTCGAGCTCACTCACCTGCCTCCTCCTGCTCTCCCAGGCTAGAGCTTTCCCCACTTTTGTTAAATTTCAGTGTATATTTGTGCAGGGGTGGGGTGGGGTGG
>SJYX01013000.1:256288-295575 GCA_006410675.1 Oreotragus oreotragus | reverse complement strand
GTGGGGGGGGTGGCGGGGGTGGGTATATATACTCAAAAAGCTACTTCAAACTCTTTAGAAACAAGTGAACTACAAATAAAATACCCAGTGAATAATTACAAACTGAGTTTCAGAAAAGACTCCAAAGGCATCGCAAATATCCAGAGCATCGTATTCCAGCCATAAACTAACAATGCAATGGAGCCTCTGCACGGATTGCCTCATTTCTTCACTATTCCTTCTAGAAGCCTCTCTGATACCCGAGTTCTCTTATGGGGGGCAGGGAGTGGGTATGTGTGTGAAACATACTGAAGATGTTTTTTTGCTGTCAAATGAATCCTGGGAGCCAGAAGCGATAAACATCCTGCCACGGGGTGGAGGGAGGAAAGTCCCACATGATGGTCAGATTAGCCACAGAGGATAGAGGACAAGTTCAAGAGACCGTGCTTCAATTCAAGAAGAAGAAATTCAAGTGGCCTTTCCCTGGTGGTTCAGACAGTAAAGATCCTGCCTGTAATGCAGGAGACCGGGATTTGATCCCTAGGTTGGTAAGATCCCCTGGAGAAGGGAATGGCAACCCACTCTTGCCTGGAGAATCCCCATGGACAGAGGAGCTAATTCAAGAAGAAGAAATTCAAGTGGCCTTTCCCTGGTGGTTCAGACAGTAAAGATCCTGCCTGTAATGCAGGAGACCGGGATTTGATCCCTAGGTTGGTAAGATCCCCTGGAGAAGGGAATGGCAACCCACTCTTGCCTGGAGAATCCCCATGGACAGAGGAGCAGAGCTGGACACAACTGAGCGAGTTCCACTTCCTTGTTAGAACTGATTGGCCAAGTTCTGCCTAGTGATATGCAGCTGTCATAGATAAAATGACAACCGCTCCACAGGGGAAAAGGCAACGGAACGACACAGCAGTGAGGGTGGGGGGGCAGCCCCGACCCAGGCAACCACGTGCTTTTCCACGACTTGGGCTGGGGCCCATTTCTCAGCCATTTTTCATGACTGTCCTTCACTCCCAAGGAACCTTTGTAAACATTTTCGTCCTAAAGTCTTCCGTTTCTCCCCACCATGAAACATGTTTTTCTTGTAACAAACATTNAGGCAACCACGTGCTTTTCCACGACTTGGGCTGGGGCCCATTTCTCAGCCATTTATCATGACTGTCCTTCACTCCCAAGGAACCTTTGTAAACATTTTCGTCCTAAAGTCTTCCGTTTCTCCCCACCATGAAACATGTTTTTCTTGTAACAAACATTTACTTAGAGTCTGCTATGTGTGAGGAGATATTTCAAGCCCTTGGGGTTTAGAAACGAACAATATAAACAGTCTCAGTTCTCACATCACTCTCCTTCTAGTGGGAGTATCAGCCCCCCAAAATTACACGTCAGGTAGTCAGATGGTGACAAATGTTTATGCAGAAAAACAAGGCAGGTGCCAGGAGGCTGAGTGGCTGGAGAGGCCGACCCAGAAGGGGAGGAGGACAAAGGGTTTTGTAGACTGCACAGACTTTGGCTTTTATTCCAAGTGAGATGGATGGGGGACAATGTGACTCATCTTAGTGGGATCTCTCTGGCTGCTTTGCTGAAAACAGGTAGTAAAAGCATGGAGATCAGTTAAGAGGCAATTACATATATATATATATATATATACATATACATATACATATACATATACATATACATATATATAAAGACAGGAGAGGACAGTAGTTTGACTTCTGGTGGCAATACTGGAGGTGGTGAAAACTGACAACATTCTGGGTAGTTTTTTTAGAAAACATTTTTTTCCTAATATAACCAAATCATTATCATGGCTACAAAATGAACAGTATACTTATCAATATTCAAATATCCCTGATAATCTCATAATTTATTTTTTTAACCATTTACTTATTTTAATCAGTATCCAAGTAAAGTCCACATATTACAATTGACATTTACCTGTTAAGTCTCTCTTAATTTATAAGGTTTCTTTTCCTTTACTCTCTTTATTTTTTATTTTTATTTATTTTTTTTTTTAAAGAAATTGGGTCATTTGTCCTATAAGCACAATCTGGATTTTGCTCATTGCATCCTCATGAGTTCTTTTAACATGGTTCTCTAGCCTGTGTATTTCCCCAAAATTGGCACCTGGCACTGAGTTGTCGATGAAATATACACGAGATATAGTAAGTTGGTATATACAAATCCGGGATATGGGGAAGAAGTTCAAGCTGGAGATAGAAACTGGGAGTCATAGGCACAGAGAGAGAACGTTTAAAGCCATGATTCTGGAATTCAGTAAGGACAGACAGGCAAGATAAATATTCTAAGGCCTGAGTCCCCACACTCCCAAGTTTAGACTTGGGGAGATGAGGGGGTACCAGGAAAGGAGAGGAGGAGCACGTCAAAGAAATAGGACAAGCTTAGGACAGTAGCCCAAATCCAAGGAAAGGAAGTACTCAAAGGAAAAACAGAATCGTCACCCGGGTCAAAGCAGGCTCGGTAAGGTGAGGACTGAAAGCTTATGACTGGGTTTGGCAAAATGGCACCCCTGGCGACCCTGACCAGCGTGGTTGGGTGGGATCGTGACGGCTGACTGGAGTGGATCTGAGAATGAATGGGGAGAAAAAAATCACAGGCCAAGATTTCTGAAGAACATAGATGCCAAAAAATCCTGGGTAATATAGAAGGGAACCAAATTCAGGAAGACACTAAAAGAATCACAGACCATGATTTCGTAGGACTCATTTCAGGGGTGCAAGGATGGTTTAACATCTGCAAATCAATCAAGGTGATATACCACATTATAACAAAGGATAAAAATAATCTCATTAGAGGTAGAAGAAGAGTTTGACAAAATTCAACATCCATTTATGATAACTGTCAATAAAGCTCCTTGATCTCAGTCTTAGCAATACCTTTTTGTGTATGTCTCCTCAGGCAAGCTCAACTAAAGCAAAAGTACAAAAAAAAAAAAAAACAAAAACATGTGGGACTACACTGAACTGAAAAGCTTTTGTACAGCAAAGGAAAACCACCAACAACATTGGAATTTGGATTGGAAAGGCAATTTACTGAATGGGAGAAGGGATTTGCAAATGATGTATCTGATAAGGGGCTGATATCCAAAATACACAAAGAATTCATGCAAACATCAAACAAACAAACAACCCAGGACTTCCCTGGGGATCCGGTGACGAGGACTCCACGCTCCCAATGCAGAGGGCCCAGGCTTGATCTCTGGTCAGGAAACGAGGTCCCACGTGCTGCAACTCAGACTCTGCGCAGCCAAATTAGTATTTTTAAGAAACTGTAAATTTACTAAAAAATAAGGACGTGTACGCTTAAAAACAGATGAAATTTACGGTCCATAAATAATGCCTAAATGCAGCTCTTTTAAAAATACCACAGATAAACCACACATGTATTTATGTGCTATATGTACATACGCTCCCGCTGCTTAGCCGCTTCTGTTGCGTCTGACTGTGTGACCCTACGGATTGCAGCCTGCCAGGCACCTCTGTCCATGAGATTCTCTAGGCAAGAATACTGGAGTGGGTTGCCATTCCCTTCTCCAAGGGATCTTCCCAACCCAGGGATAGAACTGNGCTATATGTACATACGCTCCCGCTGCTTAGCCGCTTCTGTTACGTCTGACTGTGTGACCCTACGGATTGCAGCCTGCCAGGCACCTCTGTCCATGAGATTCTCTAGGCAAGAATACTGGAGTGGGTTGCCATTCCCTTCTCCAAGGGATCTTCCCAACCCAGGGATAGAACTGGGATCTCCTACATTGCAGGGAGATTCTTTGCTGCTGAGCCATCAGAGAAGACGGTGTCCATATGCACTTATACATAAGTAACAGGAAGACTTTTTTTTCACTTCCTCCAAACGGGAACCAGTTTTCCCTCCCTTGCAGATAACATCGCCTCAGTTGGGAATGTGTGTACTGAAGCAATCAACACGTTCCAAGAAAAGAATCCAGCTACCCAACTCCTCCTACTTCCGTGAAAGTAAAATGAGTTCTACACTGGCCAAGGAAAGTATTTTCAGGTACAGCACCAGAAACATTCCAGGGAAAGTGGAATTTATAGCTAAATCTGTAGTATTTTTTTAAAGTCTTTAGTTACTTTGTTACAATATTACTTCTATTGTTTATGTTCTGGTTTTTTGGCCACAAGCCATGTGGGATTTAAGCTCCCCCACTAGGGATCAAGCCTGCACCCCTGGCACTGGAAGGTGAAGTTTTAACCACTGGACCACTAGGAAGTCCCCTAAATGTGTGCTTCTACACAAATTCCTCCCATGGTGGGGCTACAAGAAAACTCAGTATTCTGATGGTCATACATATGGGCACCAAACCTCATTTTTCCCCATACAAAGATGGAGTTCCAGGGTCATTCACTCTCGAAAAATTTCAGTTCAGTTCAGTTCAGTCGCTCAGTCGTGTCCGACTCTTTGCGACCCCATGAATCGCAGCACACCAGGCCTCCCTGTCCATCACCAACTCCCGGAGTCTACTCAAACTCATGTCCATTTAGTCGGTGATGCCATCCAGCCATCTCATCCTCTGTCGTCCCCTTCTCCTCCTGCCCCCAATCCCTCCCAGCATCAGAGTCTTTTCCAATGAGTCAACTCTTCGCATGAGGTGGCCAAAGTACTGGAGTTTCAGTTTCAGCATGAGTCCTTCCAATGAACACCCAGGGCTGATCTCCTTTAGAATGGACTGGTTGGATCTCCTTGCAGTCCAAGGGACTCTCAAGAGTCTTCTCCAACACCACAGTTCAAAAGCATCAATTCTTCGGCACTCAGCTTTCCTCACAGTCCAACTCTCACATCCATACATCACCACTGGAAAAACCATAGTCTTGACTAGACGTACCTTTGTTAGCAAAGTAATGTCTCTGCTTTTCAATATGCTATCTAGGTTGGTCATAACTTTCCTTCCAAGGAGTAAGCGTCTTTTAATGTCATGGCTGCAGTCACCATCTGCAGTGATTTTGGAGCCCCCCCAAACTAAAGTCTGATCAGCACCATTTATTGCAGGGAAACTGTTTCCACTGTTTCCCCATCTATTTCCCCTGAAGTGATGGGACTGGATGCCATGATCGTTTTCTGAATGTTGAGCTTTAAGCCAACTTTTTCACTCTCTACTTTCACTTTCATCAAGAGGCTTTTTAGTTCCTCTTCACTTTCTGCCATAAGGGTGGTGTCATCTGCATATCTGAGGTTATTGATATTTCTCCCGGCAATCTTGATTCCAGCTTGTGCTTCTTCCAGTCCAGCATTTCTCATGATGTACTCTGCATAGAAGTTGAATAAGCAGAGTGACAATATACGGCCTTGATATACTCCTTTTCCTATTTGGAACCAGTCTGTTGTTCCATGTCCAGTTCTAACTGTTCTTTCCTGACCTGCATATAGGTTTCTCAAGAGTGAGGTCAAGTGGTCTGGTATTCCCAACCCTTTCAGAATTTTCACAGTTTATTGTGATCCACAGTCAAAGGCTTTGGCTCAAAAAAGTTATGCGCAGTGAATTAAGCTCCCAGCATCTGGAGTCAGAAAGACCTGGTTTGAATCCCAGTTCTGCCTCTTTCTGGTTGTGCTTTTAGGTCTCCATAACCTCTTTTAGCCTCATCCATAAAATAGGATAAGGGTAGTTCTAGATATAATGGGCATGTGTTCTTGCCTGTTATCTCCCTCCTTGGAGATCCAGCTTCTCTGCAATGTAACCTGAGTGGGGCTGACTCCATTCCCTAGTACCAGAAGCAGACAGATGGCCCAGGTGTGGCCCGGGTACTCGGTCTCCCTGGCCACACTGACTGGACCAGGAATGGCCATACCACTAACGCAGGCCCCTATGAGGCTTCCTGCAGCACTTGGTCATCACCATGAAGAGAGAGAGTCATGCTCTTCTTTTTCCTTGGAATCAGTAACTATGAAACTAACAGACAACTGTGGGTGACATCTTTGTCATCCTGCAGAGAAAGCCTTCCTAAGAACAAAGTCTACGCTGCAGAAAGCATGGCTAAGAGATGGAGAGAGAGCCTGCGATGTGCTATCATTTTAGGTCAGCTCTTGGTTTCTGCTGTAACTGAAGCTAGCCCCACACGTCTACTCCCCAGATATATGAATCAGTGAACGCTCCTCCTTTCGGCTGTTGTTCAAGTCAGTCTGGGTCAAGTTTCCATCACCTACCACTAGAAAGGCCACGACTAACACGCTATTTCACTGTGGTACATTAAAAAATGTTTATAGAAGTTCTCGACAGTGCCTTTCTCTGAACACTCAATAAATGGTGCTGATCATTACTCTGTGTATTACGTACCAGGTATTTTGTAGGCTTTCAGGATATGAAGGTAAATAACAGGTAATGTGTAGAATTAGCAGTTTGTGTACTAGGATGGGACAAAGCAGAGAGAAAACTTGGGAAAGGAAGGAGGAGGTGCGTTATCCTCAGGGGGAGTTTGCCAGGCCTGAAAGGGAGGGAAAGTGAAAGTCGCTCAATCGTGTTCGACTCGTAGAGGAGACCCCATGGACTGTAGCCCGCCAGGCTCCTCTGTCCATGGAATGGGAGGGAAGGGAATTCTAAACAGAGGCAGCAGAAGTACAACAGCCGGGGGTGTCATGTTGAAAAAGCTCATCAGGGCACAGTTGAGAAAGCAACCTTAAGTGTCTGCTGGGACCAAGCAGATAACACAAGTGCGTGAAGCCCACAAGGAACAGCAATGACTCTTGGTCTCAGTTGCGAGAAGACTGCCCAGGATGGTGGGCTGCAGAAAGGTGAACACGGGGCCTCCGGGGGCATGAAGCAAGACCCACTCTCACCTCCTCTGCTCATGAAGAAGCGGGCTTTGGCTATTTACCTGGTCATACAGATGGAGAGCGCGTTTCCCCAGCCTTCGCTGCAGCCAGACGCGGCTACACCAACAGGACGTGCCAACAGAGAAGAAATGACACGTGCAGCTTTCAGGCTGGGTCCTGGAGGGCTGCATCCTCCACTCTGTCTTCCTCCTGGAGCAGATGTGGGGATGACGAACAAAGTGGCACTGGGACCACGGTGAGCCCCTGCACAGGGCACAGCGAGGACAGGACACACGTGGCAGGACCCTGGCACCGCAGAGCCGCCCCATCTGCTCTGTGCCACCAGCCCGTGGCTGCTGAGTGGGAGAGAAACACGTTCCTGCCTGGTTTCAGCCCCTTGTCTTGGGCTTTGCTGCAACAGTCAAACATGCATGCAACCAGCACTCTTACAGGCAGAGGGCAGAGGATGACTGCCACAAGCGACTGTGAGCCCAGTGTTGTGCCTTGATCCAAGTTTCCAAGAGAAGATGGAAATCTAGATTTTTTCTTTGAGGGGGATGGTTGTGCTAGAGGGCTTGCAGATCTTAGTCCCCAGGCCAGGGATCCAACCTGTGCCCCCTGCACTGGAAGCTCACAGTTCTAACTACTGGACGGCTAGGAAAGCCAGAGGGAATCTAGATTTTCCTGAAATTTCTGACTTTTATACACTGGTGACGAATTCTGATTTTCAACACTATACAGGCCAGTCTCGTTTCTATTCCATGGGCTTCTCTGAAGCGAAGACTTTTCACTAGAACGAATGGTGTAATTTACAGTGACAATAATACCCAAGATGGCAGAATAGAAGGATGCGCGCTCATCTTCTCCTGCGAGAACTCCAAAAGTACAACTTGCTGCTGAACAACCATCAACAGGAAGATGTTGGATCTCACCAAAAAAAGACACCCCACGTCCATGGGCAAAGCAGAAGCCCCAGCCAGATGGGAGGAGGGGTGAAATCGTGTTTAGAATAAAATCCATACACTCCAGACACACTCGGAGGGCTCAGACAAAACCTCGTGTACCCCAGGAGACCCCACAGACACCGAGCCAGACCTGCCTTTAAGGGTCTGAGTGTCTTCTGCAGGGGCACGGGGCAGCCCCCTGGAGACCCCACAGACACTGAGCCAGACCTGCCTTTAAGGGTCTGAGTGTCTTCTGCAGGGGCTCTGGGTACAGCAGACCGGGTGTGGCATAAGCCCTCTTGGAGGAGGTCACCACTGACCCCACCACAGAGCCGCTGGAAGTCACACAGGACTGGGGAAACAGACTCTTGGGGGGCACAAACAGAACCTTGTGTGCACCAGGACCCAGGAGAAAGGAGCAGTGACCCCGCAAGAGAGGGACCCAACCTTGCCTGTGAGTGCCCAGGAGTCTCCAGCAGAGGCACGGGTCAGCGGTGGCCTGCTGCAGGATCAGGCTCACCGAGTGCAGCAGTGCATGCATGGGACTTTTGAAAGAGGTCGCCATTATCTTCATTACCCCCACCACAGTTTGACCTCAGGTCAACAACAGGGAGGGAACACAGCCCCTCCCATCAACAGAAAATTGGATTAAAGACTGACTGAGCATGGCCCCGGGGAAGGCAACGGCACCCCACTCCAGTACTCTTGCCTGGAAAATCCCACGGAGAGAGGAGCCTGGTGGGCTGTAGTCCATGGGGTTGCTAGCAGTCGGACACGACTGAATGAGTTCCCCTGCACACACTGCAGAAGGAAATGGCAACCCACTCCAGTGTTCTTGCCTGGAGAATCCCAGGGACGGGGGAGCCTGNCACTCCAGTACTCTTGCCTGGAAAATCCCACGGAGAGAGGAGCCTGGTGGGCTGTAGTCCATGGGGTTGCTAGCAGTCGGACACGACTGAATGAGTTCCCCTGCACACACTGCAGAAGGAAATGGCAACCCACTCCAGTGTTCTTGCCTGGAGAATCCCAGGGACGGGGGAGCCTGGTGGGCTGCCATCTATGGGGTCGTACAGAGTCAGACACAACTGAAGCGACTTAGCAGCAGAGCATGTCCCTGTCCATCAGAACAAGACCCAATTTCCCCTAGTCAGTTTCTCCCATCTGGAAGCTTCCATAAGCCTCTTATTCTTATCCCTCAGAGGGCAGAAAGAATAAAATCACAATCACAGAAAACTAATCAAACTGATCACATGGACCACAGCCTTGTCTAATTCAATGACACCATGAGCCATGCCATGTAGGGCCACCGAAGACGGACGGGTCATGGTGGAGAGTTCTGACAAAACGTGATCCACTGGAGAAGGGAATGGCAAATCACTTCAGTATTCTTGCCTTGAGAACTCCATGAACAGTAGGAAGAAGCAAAAAGATATGATACTGAAAGATGAACTCCCCAGGTTGGTAGGTGCCCGATATGCTACTGGAGAAGAGTGGAGAAATAACTCCAGAAAGAATGAAGAGACAGAGTTCAGTTCAGTTCAGTCGCTCAGTCATGTCTGACAACTTTGTAACCCCATGAATCGCAGCACGCCAGGCCTCCCTGTTCATCACCATCTCCCGGAGTTCACTAAGACTCACGTCCATCGAGTCCGTGATGCCATCCAGCCATCTCATCCTCGGTCGTCCCCTTCTCCTCCTGCCCCCAATCCCTCCCAGCATCAGAGTCTTTTCCAATGAGTCAGCTCTTCACATGAGGTGGCCAAAGTACTGGAGTTTCAGCTTTAGCATCATTCCTTCCAAAGAAATCCCAGGGCTGATCTCCTTCAGAATGGACTGGTTGGATCTCCTTGCAGTCCAAGGGACTCTCAAGAGTCTTCTCCAACACCTCAGTTCAAAAGCTGAAGTGATTGGACCAGATGCCATGATCTTCGTTTTCTGAATGTTGAGCTTTAAGCCAACTTTTTCACTCTCCTCCTTCACTTTCATCAAGTGGCTTTTTAGCTCCTCTTCAGGCAAGTTTGGCCTTGGAGTTCAGAATGAAGCAGGGCAAAAGCTAACAGAGAGAATGCACTGGTCCCAGCAAACACCCTCTTCCAACAACATGAGACAACTCTAGACATGGACATCACCAGACGGTCAATATCGAAATCAGACTGATTATATTCTTTGCAGCCAAAGATGGAGAAGCTCTATACAGTCAACAAAAACAAGACCAGGAGCTGACTGTGGCTCAGATCATGAACTCCTTATTTCCAAATTCAGACTTAAATTGAAGAAAGTAGGGAAAACCGCTAGACCATTCAGGTATGACCTAAATCAAATCCCATATGATTACATACTGGAAGTGACAAATAGATTCAAGGGATTAGATCTGATAGACAGAGTGCCTGATGAACTATGGTTGGAGGTTCCTGACATCGTACATGAGGCAGTGATCAACGCCATCCCAAGAAAAATAAATGCAAAAGGGCAAAATGGTTGTCTAAGGAGGCTTTACAAATAGCTGAGGAAAGAAAAGAAGCTAAAGGCAAAGGAGGAAAGGAAAGACATAAGCATCCGAATGCAGAGTTAAAGAATAGCAAGGAGAGATAAGAAAGCCTTCCTCAGTGATCAGTGCAAAGAAATAGAGGAAAACAATAGAATGGGAAAGACTAGAGATCTCTTCAAGAAAATTAGAGATACCAAGAGAACATTTCATGCAAAGATGGGCTCGATAAAGGATAGAAATGGTATGGACCTAACAGAAGCAGAAGATATTAAGAAGAGGTGGCAAGAATACACAGAAGAACTATACAATAAAAATCTTCACGACCCAGATAATCACGATGGTGTGATCACTCACCTAGAGCCAGACATCCTGGAATGTGAAGTCAAGTGGGCCTTAGAAAGCATCACTACGAACCAAAGCTAGTGCAGGTGATGGAATTCCCGTTGAGCTATTTCAAATCCTGAAAGATGATGCTGTGAAAGTGCTGCACTCAATATGCCAGCAAATTTGGAAAACCCAGCAGTGGCCACAGGACTGGAAAAGGTCAGTTGTCATTCCAATTCCAAAGAAAGGCAATGCCAAAGAATGCTCAGACTACTGCACAATTGCACTCATCTCACATGCTAGTAAAGTAATGCTCAAAATTCTCCAAGCCAGGCTTCAGCAATACGTGAACTGTGAACTTCCTGATGTTCAAGCTGGTTTTAGAAACGGCAGAGGAGCCAGAGGTCAAATTGCCAACATCCGTTGGATCATGGAAAAAGCAAGAGAGTTCCGGAAAGACATCTCTTTCTGCTTCTGCTTTATTGACTGTGACTTTGGCCGTATGGTTTTTCCAGTGGTCGTGTATGGATGTGAGAACTGGACTGTGAAGAAAGCTGAGCGCACAAGAACTGATGCTTTTGACCTGTGGTGTTGGAGAAGACTCTTGAGAGTCCTTTGGACTGCAAGGAGATCCAACCAGTCCATCCTAAAGGAAATCAGTCCTGAATATTAATTAGAAGGACTGATGCTGAAGCTAAAACTCCAATACTTTGGCCACCTGATGCGAAGAACTAACTCATTAGAAAAGACCCTGATACTGGGAAAGATTGAGGGCAGGAGGANGAGAGTCCTTTGGACTGCAAGGAGATCCAACCAGTCCATCCTAAAGGAAATCAGTCCTGAATATTAATTAGAAGGACTGATGCTGAAGCTAAAACTCCAATACTTTGGCCACCTGATGCGAAGAACTAACTCATTAGAAAAGACCCTGATACTGGGAAAGATTGGGGGCAGGAGGAGAAGGGGACGACAGAGGATGAGATGGCTGGATGGCATCACCGATTCGATGGGCATGAGTCTGAGCAAGCTCTGGGAGTTGGTGATGGACAGGGAAGCCCGGCGTGCTGCATTCCATGGGGTTGCAAAGAGTCAGACACAACTGAGCGACTGAACTTAGGGTGACAACAGTGATAAAACATTCAGTTCTGCATGTTTGGGCCACACTGGAGGGTTCCTACCGGCTCACCCAGTCTCAGTAAGGGCCCCAGGGCAGCTCTGCCCCCGGGCCACCGACTGCCCTAGTCTGACAGCAACAGTAGCAGTCCTGGGCAGGGCCTTCACCAGGGTGAAGGCTTCCATTTCTTTCTCTCCCTTCCCCTTTGTTTTCAAGATTAGGGGACGAACGGCAGTGTCATGGAGATGTCACTCATTTGTGCGAAAAACAGAACGTGAAAAAGGCACCCCTCATATGACAGACAATATGGAAGGTCTGGGAGCCTCATTGAACAGGTTCACCCAGACAGACAGCTCCCTGGAGAAGGAGTGGGAGGTGGCAGGAGATGCGGAAGGTGTGACACCCACTGCCCATTCTGTAGGATCCATGCATGAGACAGGCTGTGGAAAACCACCTGAGCGCTGCCAGGCATGGCTCCAATCGATCCTTCTAAACAGCAGTCTCCTGGTGACGCAACTTCAGCCAGCCCTCCTTCTGTCCAGGAATACAGAGGAAGTCACTCAGGCTAAGGTCCACAGGGAGCCGGAGCCAACCCCTCCCCCTGCCCAGAGGCAGCGATGTCATCAAGGTGCTCAGACAGGTACAGACCCTGTGACATCCTCGAGAGCTGATATAATGATACACGAAACACCAGGGTTTCACTGTTGCACAAGCAACACCATGAACAGAACAAAAGGCAATCACGTTAGAGAAGACGAAGCTCCTGTGTCTCACACCATCCCTCTCGGGAGCTGGTTCCTCGCTCACTGGGCAGCCTATGTCCTGAGGCGCCCTCAGTGGGTTAAGATACACAAGTTGCAGGGAGGAGCTGGAGATGGTTTCTCTGCATAATAGAGGCAGAAGGATTTGGAGGTGAGGAGGGTGAGTAATCTAGGAGGAAACACAAGAAGGGGAAAGAAGAGAGAGGTCAGTTTGCACTGGCCAGGGCCCCACACCCATCACTGGTCACTGCCTGAAACTAACCCAGCACGTGGACGGCTAGGCTTCTTATGGACACAGGCGTTGGGCCACACTGAAGGGCAGGGGAGGTCAGGGAGGAAGCAGGGAAGACCGAGAGAATGCGAGCGGAGGCCTTGAGGCTCCTCCTACAGGGATATTCAGGTCCTCGTAAATTTCACCAGTACCCCTGGCAACTGGTAAAGGGGTTTAAAAATATGCCTTTCCATTTAGACTCATATGCAGTTTCTCCTTTGGGTTTGGCCTGAGTCTCCATAGACTATAATGGGCATAATCGATCTGAAAAAGGTAAAGAATTTCTAGAAATGTAAAAGAATTGAAATTTAAATTTGAGTATATGAATTAAACGGGGCTCCCCGAGTGGCTCAGAGGTAAAGAATCCGCCTGCCAATGTAGGAGAACTGGGTTTGATCCCTGGGTAGGGAAGATCCCCTGGAGAAGGCAATAGCAGCTGACTCCAGTATTCTTGCCTTAAAAATCCCATGGACAGAGGAGCCTGGCAGGTTATAGTCCAAGGGGTCACAAAAGAGTTGGACACAACTCAGCAACTAAAAAACAACAATATGAATTAAACAGCTAAAGAAAGAATCACAGAATTGGAAGATACAGCAATAATATTGACATGTATATCAGGAACACACAGTTGGAAATTATCTGTTTAAAAGATATGGCAGGGACTTCCTCGGTGGTCTAGTGGCTATTCCACATTCCCAACACTGGGGGCCCAGGTTCGATCCCTGGTCAGAAAACTAGATCCTGCGTGCTGTAACTAAAACCAAGCACCACCAAATTTATTAATTAAAATTTTTTTAAATACTGCCAAAAAAAAATAAAATAAAAGACATCGCAAATAGAGCTTAAGGATCTAATACACATTAAGAATTTCAGGAGATGAAACAGAATGAGAAAGGCAACACTTCCAACATTTCAAGATATAAACACTGAGGATTTTTCCATACTGTTGAAAGAGCAATCACTGGATTCAAGAATTCCAGCTAAACCCAAGAATAAATAAAAAGAAACCCCTCAGCTTGACTGATCACAGTGAAATTGCTGTATATAAAGACAAAGCAATTTTAAAAGCAAAACAGCTCAGTTAAAAAGAAATGACGAACTACATTTTGACTGCCGACTCTGACAATGACTATGGAAACCAGTAAGACAAAGAAAACGATCCCTTCAATGAACTGAGACAAAAATGACTGCCATGTGGAATTTGGCCTAGCAATCTTTCAAGAACGAGGAAGAAAAAGACCTTCAGAAAAACAAAGGCCGATGGGAGGTCTGAGATGGAAGAAAGAACAGTCAGCACGAATGTCAGGCAACTATGTGGGTTGCGGATAAAACCAAACTGTCGCTGGTATACAAGTGTCATGCCTAGCTTGCAGGTGGGAACGAGGACAGAACTAAATGATTAGAACCGTTTTAGATTGTGAGGGGTGTCATCTGAGTTAAGAGTTCCAAGGTCTTCTTTTTGTTTGGGAGCAGGGGAAAAATACAGACTCATTTTGACTTGGATGACAGACTATTATGCCTGTTATGATGGCTGGAGAAGCAACTGATAGAAGAGACAGAGAATAATTCACAAAGAAGAGAAAGAAAATGAGAAACACAAAAAAAGAGAACTTAATCCATCTAAAACATGGCAATCCAGGCGGCCATCAACACAGACGAGGGAGATTATAGTATATTCGTGTAATGGACTACAGTACAATTTCTAAACTGCGTGAACAGCTACATGTAGCAACATGGAAAACACTGAGTGATGAATTAAAGCAGCAAGTCATAGAAGAAAATACGTGACCCTATATTCTCTTAACATTCAAAGGAAGTCAAGGCTGGGACTTCCCTGGTGGTCCGGTGGTTAGGACTGTGCCCCCACTGCAGGGGGTGGGGTCAATCCTTGATCAGGGAACTAAGACCCCACATGCAGCAAGGTACAGTCAAACAAAAAATTATAAAATGATAATTTTTTTTAAATGCCTTTTGAAAAGGTCAAGGCTTAACAACGGCCAGACCCTGAACTTTACAGAATACACAGCCTGGACAGCAGTCACCTCTGCGGAAGTGGGCAGGGCACACCAGGGGCCTCTAAGATCGGGTAATGTTCTATTTCTTAAACTGAGTGGATAGCATATGGTTACTTGTTATATCATTCTTTAAGTCATACGTAGGTTTTAGTGCTGTTTGATATTCCATACAAAGGAGTCTGAAGGAATCTTAGTTCTGGGGGTATGATTAAATCTGCAGACAACACTTCCCCACTTCTCAATTGTATGTCAGCAACAGAGGGATTACGGCTCTGTCTTTCTGAAGTGCCGCGAGAGCTGGAAAACAGGCACGACTCCTACCCAAGCGTCATCCCCAGCTGGCAGCGAAGCCAGGCCGAGCTTAACGAGGGGCCTAGGTAAGCTGAGCTCTGGTCTCCCAGCTCTCATGAAAGCAACCTCATCACATGAAGGGAAGTTAAAAATCCAACCTTCGCTGCCCAGGGCAGTGTGAACATCAGCTCCTCATTTGACATGTGAGTGAAAAGAAAACTCACTCAGGATTCATGTCACAGTTAAAGGAGCCATGACTTCCAAAGTACAAGCTAGTAGAGTATTAGATATTGCTATTACAGATCTCAAACATCCATCTCTTAAGGAAACTGCTGGGCCCTGAAATCAGAAGGCCAGAGCCTCAAAGCACACAGACTTTTCCCTCCTCAAGTAAATTTAAAGCTGAAGGAAGACGAGCTGACAAGTCTTCCATATTTTCTCCCTGTAATGGCTGCACAGCATTAGTTGACTTGCCTCTGTTAGACATAACAGCACAGTATTAGCTGACCTGCCTGTGTTAGACACAACAGCGGCTTTCCGTCTCTGGGAACTTCATTCAGGGATGGCCCTGCGAGTCTGTTCAGGTTTAGTGCGTCAGATTAAGTGTTTCTTTTTCTAAAGTGATCTCTGAAGCTTGTCAATCCGTGACTGATAGAGATTTCTAGCTGTATTCTTTAAAAACCTCAATTCAAAGATTTTTGTCCTGCCTCGAGTTCTTTCCGGAAACAAAGCAGGTTATAAATCAACGATAAAGACATCTTTCTCCACTGAATTACTTTTCCCCTGGAGAGTGGCATTTCTGGTAATTAGATTTTGATAGACGAAGGAAAGGGTGATGCAAGATAAGAAGGTCGATGACTTGCCTGTTTTCCAAAACAGGCTATTCAACTCAGACCTTTGGAAAATGAAGCCACCCAATGGTTTTTCGGACCTTCTCTGAGTAAAGTCTATCCAGGAACACAAATCAATGAAACCTTCCTAACCATCTACAAAGCTGTAATCACTCATAACTGTTGCCAGATCTTTCTATTAATCTTTCACAGTCTAAACGAACTACCTGTGTTGAAAGTTAAAGTAAGCAGATCTTTGTGGTTCTCAGTGTAACTTTTAAGCTTTCTTTAGTTGAAAGTCTGATCCTTCGGCTTTCGTGGTGGTCCAGTGGTTAAGACTCCATGCTCTCACTGGAGGGGGAACAGGTTTGACTCCAGGTTTGATTCCCTGGGAAGATCAGGGATGCCTTGCAGCAGAGAAAAAGTCTGACCCTAACCCTAATCCCACTACAAGCCACAAAGGGCAAATTCTATATTTTTGCTTGTTGCTGGGTACATGAGAACTCACTAAGATTTGGCCACTCATTCTAAATGCAGCCCCATTCAGATGCAATTAATCTACAAAGTCTGGACCTACTATTGAGGGAAGAAGGGAAGAAATGAGGCGACATTTACCCAAGGAAATTAACGAACATTTCCCTCTTGTATAGGGCTTATGTGTATGTTAGTTCACTTGATCTGCTAGCCTGTAAAGTCATCATCACCCTTCTCATTATTATAGATGGAAGTTCAGGAAATCTTCGATCGGTTGTGCAAGGTCACAGAGCTAGATATCAAATGCACATCTAGAGGGACTTCCCTGGCAGGCCAGTGGTTGGGACAGAGAGCTCTCACTGCTGAGGGTGCCGGTTCAATCCCTCAGGGTGGGGAACTTAGGGAACTAAGATCCTGCAAGCCGCATGGAAGGAAGGAAGGGAGGGAGGGCGGGAGGGAGGGAGGCAGGAAGAAGCACATCCAGATGTAAAAGGAGTGCTTAGAATGTTCTGGAAGTGTGACAAATCACAGGAGCTCCTCCATCACGGCTGCAGCGGCCCTGGTGAAACCCAGTGACAGTGGCTGTGGGGAGTGCTGCATGGACCGCTCAGTTCCACTCCCCGCCCCCTGGAGCATGGTGGCCTCTCAGGAGACGGCGGAAGTCAGACGGCAGTTCAGGCCCCACACACGGTGGGGTTCGGGCAGACACACCCATGCAGGGCTTGGAAGCCAAAGACACATCGTGGGCCCAGAAGACACGCTTTGGCACCTTCTGCATTCCCACTGGCAGACTCAGCCAAGGCAGCATTTGGTTTTTTGTGGCAGCTGTAACTGAAATCCCAGTTCCCCATCCCGAGCTTCCAAGTATTGAGAGATAAGCAGGGGGCTCATGGGGCCATGTGTCACTAGGGAGGTCCAAGATCCAGGAGCCCTGAGGAGATCCTGCTTCCACTTCCCGGGACAGGCAGGCCAGGTCTGGGCTGACATTCTGGGAGGTGCTGCTGGTCAGCCTCCAGCCTCACCAAAAATTCTGGAAGCCATCCAGTAACGTATAATCAGTTTCTCGCTGCTCCCACTAGCTAGAGCAGATGTTGTCTGCAAGTGAAATTTGACCGAGACAACAGACGTATTACTTTCTCATAGAAGGGAGATTCCTACCGGCCTGGTTACCATGAACGTCTTGGGTGAGTGTAGAAGAGGGAGACGCAACCAATGGAACCGTTTCACTTGCACCCCACAGGGTACGGCTGACTCACTCACATGTAATTTGGGAACTGTTTCCTCAACTTGTTGCTCAACTAGAAATAGGAATGAAAGAAGGAGTTCCCCAAAGTCTGGGGCTGGTTCATATCAAGTGAGATAATCTATGTGAAAAATCACTGACTTCTAAATGCAGATGAATGATAAAGTGTGTATCTAAGGAAAAGTACTACCACCTTCCTGGGAATACCTCTAGTCATAAACCTTAGCAAAAACAGAAAGAAACTGTATTTTGCATCTGTTAAATTTTAGATTTAAGTCTGTGAAATGAGTAAAAGGCAAAAGGCCAACAAGGAATAAATGACTCTTGAGTTTCTGCTCAAATTTGAAAACTTGAGAGTTTTTTTAAAAAACTATCCTTCAATATCATTCTAAGTATGTTTCTTTTCATGTCTTACATCCTATCATTGACCATCCATTTAAATAAAAACAGCAAAGTATTATACCACTATATTCTAAATGCTAGACAAAGGTTCTAGAACACAATTATTCAGCACACATTTGATGACTGAATAAATAAGATATGCATTATTAATTTACATTGTAAAACTCACATTATAGACTGGAAAAGACCTGGAAGAGTGAAGAATCAATAGGAATACGTAACAGAAGACAAGGGAACAGCTAAGGCATCTTCTTATTTGAAACTATATAGTATAAATCTCTTTTCCAAAGTTAATCTAGGCATTATATAATAACCCAACCAAAAGCCAAGACAGGGATTTCCCCAGTGGTCTAGTGGTTAAGATTTCGCCTTCCAGTGCAGAGGGCGTGGGGTTTGATCCCTGGTACGGAAACTAAGATTCCCACATGCCACAAGGTGAGGCCAAAAAGTTAAAAAAAAATTTTTTTTTAAGCCAAGATAATTTCACAGAAAAGACGAGGCATGGCAATGAATGCCTTTTTAAAAAATTCTAAAAATTATGGTTGGGGTGGTTTGCCTTGTCAGATGTTAAATGTATCTTTAAAACTTGGGCACAAAGGCTGGAATAGACTCGGAAGTATAGAGGTTAACCCAATAGACGCATGAACCCAATCAGTGAAATGAAGGGAGCAATCCACATGAGTTAATGAAAAACAGACTTACAGATTACCGATATACCACGCTATGACCGAGAAGACATCTAAAAGCAACCCAACCTCCTACCCAACCTCAGAGCCCGACCGTCTCCCTCCAGCTAAAGTAAACTTTAATATTAAGGCTAAACAGAAAAACACACTACAAGAAAAATACAGCTTAAAAATTAATGTGTGAGGACCTCCCTGGTGGTCCAGTGGTTGAGAATCCACCTGCCAATGCAGGCGACACAAGTTCAACCCCTGGTCCGGGAAAGTCCCACATCGTGGGGGACGCTACGCCCATGCAGCGCAGCTGCTGAGCCTGCACGCTGCAACCATCGAAGGCCCTGTTCCTGGAGCCCGAGCTCCGCAGCGGGAGGGGCCGCCGCAGGGAGACGCCCGAGCAACACACGCTAGCGCGCAGCCCCCGCTCGCCGCAGCTAGAGAAAGCCCTCGCGCAGACACGAAGACCCAGCGCAGCCAGAGACAGATGAAAATCTAAAAAGCAGTGTGCAGCTAACTACATTTAGTTTTGTTAGGGAGGCAGAACTTTCTAATGAACCAAATGTAAGGCAAAAACACAACTGATCGACTTAAAGATAAGTCTTCAAGCTTTTGTAAATAAAGTCAAAGCATGAAAAGCTGGAAAAATACATGTTCAACTCAGAAAGAAGGTGAATATTCCTTATATGACATTAAAAATGCCTTTACAGGGCTTCCCAAGTGGTCGAGTGGTTAAGAATCCACCTCACGATGCAGGGGACATTTGGTCTCTGGTGCAGGAAGATCCCACGGGTCTTGGAGCAATTAAGCCCATGCACCACATCTACCGAGCAGCCTATGGGCCCCAGAGCCTGTGCTCCACCACAAGAGAAGCCCCCTGCACTGCAACTAAAGAATAGCCCCCGCTTGCCACAGCTAGAAGCCCACGGGCAGTAACAAAGCCCCGGCACAGGCAAAATAAATAAAATGGTAAAATATCCTTTATATAAATAATAAAACAGCAGAACTCTCTCAAGGCAGCTGACTAGACCTCTAGGTTTCTCTCTCCATCCTCCCTAAATCCCACTGAAATAACAAAAAATAAAAAACACCGTACATATGAATAATTTTAAAATGTGCAGTAGTGCTAAAAAGCTGGAGCAGTAGCAACAATATTTCACCATGAGGGAATCCTGGGAGGCACGAGGCCACCAACTAACGGCAAGCAATACGGCTTCCAGTCTTCAGCCCTGGAGAGGGAAACAGAGGACCGACAAAAAGGGAAGTTTCCAAGCAGATGCTCAAAAAAGACCAATGATTAAAGGTAACAGCAAAGACGGGGAAAAGGATGAGCCAAGGGTTATTTGACGAGGAAAAAATTTACAGATTTAGAAGGCTGCCAAGTTGATTATTCTCTCCACACACTCTCCAGGAAAACAGCCCTCAAGATAAAGCCTCAAGACTTCCAGATACTCCAACAAGCTATTTGCACATCTCATAGCAAAGTTCGAGCTGCCACACTTCTCCCAATGTTGCCCCCCCCATTAATAATTCCTTTTCTCTACAAAAAGACACTAGATCATGTCTTGAAAGGTCCCGTGATGAAAACCTGCATTCATTCCTGAGGGCTCATGGAGTCTCCTGTAAGCCAAGCAGCCTCCAATCATCTACAATTACTAACTGTGCTGTGTTGTGCTAAGTCGCTCAGTCTGGCCAACTCCTTGCGACCCCCTGGACTGTAGCCCACCAAGCTCCTCTGCCCATGGGATTCTCCAAGCAAACATACTGGAGTGGGTTGCCAGGCCCTCCTCCAGGGGATATTCCCAACCTAGGGGTCAAACGCAGGCCTCCCACATTGCAGGTGGATTCCTCACTGTCTGCGCCACCAGAGAAGCCCTACAAACCAAGAATCAGCAACAAACGGTCGAGGAAAACAGCCATATGGGAAGCAACAGACTCAACGAGTCCAAGTGGTCTCTCTCTAAACCAAGGAGAGCTTAAATATGGTTGACTTTTGACCAACACTGGGGTTTGGAGCACCTCGACTCTCTGTGGTTGAAAATCTAAGTAAAACTTATAGTTGGCCAACCTTGGCTCCTGTGGTTGGACACTACAAAAAAAAATCCACTTGTAAATGGAACCAGGCAGTCGAACCAGTGTTGTTCAAGGGCCAACTGTATACCCAACAGTCTTAAAGTGAAATTAAAACTCGGCAGTTGGGGTACTTCCCTGGCGGTGGCAGTGGTTAAGACTTTGCTTTCCAATGCAGCGAGTGAGGGTTCCATCCCTGATCTAGGAACTAAGATCCCATAAGCCACAGGGTGTGGCCAAAAATTAAAAATAAACACATTATAAATCAATTATACTTCAATAAAAAAATTTTTTTAATTCAGCAGTTGGGCTGAAGAGTAGAACATAGTCAACTGAAAATCTGACTTTGACCTGTAAGTGTTATTTCCCTAGGACTCTGCAAGAGAACACAGAGAAGGAATGTATAAAAGAAAAGTTAGAAGATATTGACGATAGTTTAACCTCTCCTGGAACTTCTGGATTGAATAAAGACTTTTTTGAAGGAGAAAACAGAAAGAAGAGATGTAAGAAATACAAGGAATCTCCCTGCACTGAAGACAGATCTGAGTATTAGTTATAAAGGGTCCAAGGAGTGCTGGGGTGGATGAGTTTTAAGTCACCCTCTAAATAACGGAAGAAAATTCCAATAGCATTCAAAGAGACTTTTTTTTAAAAATTTGATTACTTAAAAGAACATTAAAAGAAAAAAGGAAGTGAGAACCTGATTCCCCTAGAGTTGTGAGTTTGAAAACTAGTAAAACAAGCCTGTGACTTAAATAGCATAAACCTCACAGTTCACTGAAATAGATGCAAAGGTTTGTTTTCAGCAGGGAACATCAAGCTACAGCTGTCCTGACAGGGGTTTCAAGGTCTTCTGGATTTCTCCCAGGATGGGGTAAGGGTATTCAGCCTGCCCAGTGACAGATCTTACCAGGACTCAGGAAACTCCAAGTGGGAGCTCAACAATCTTTTATTCCTAACCACGTCAACCTGAAGCTCCAGTATAATTACCTCGTACAGTTGCAAAACTGCCTTGCATGAGCCATTTCACCCTGATTGTGTAAAGACAATCCACCTACCATTTCTTGCTACACCATTCATACCAACTTTCTACATTCTTACGGTTATTGAATGCGCAAGGCATCATTCATGCAATGTTGTACTGCAACTAAATCTGTAGGAATGGTAATCACAAGGTTAGGGGTTGGGGGTGGGGTACGATATTGAAACTAACAGGCCTGTCCAGGGACTACCAGACCATCAGGTCTCCTATTAACACCCTGGGACACTAGAAGACAATGAAGCAACATCTTCAAAGGGTAATGAAAAGAAATTTTAAGACCTATAATCTTACCCAATGAAATTACTCAAGTATAAAGGTGAAAAGAAAGACGCTCTTAGAAGGGCAAGGGTTCAAAAAAATTCAGCACCTTTAAACCTTTGCTAAAGGAATTACTCAGGGAAGTACTTTGCAAGTGAAAAATAAACCAAGAAAGCAAATGACACAAAAAGCAGCATGAAAAAATTTAAATCTGTAATCGTCAAAAGAGTCATTTGATATTACGGGTGTAATATCAAGCGGTATCACTGCCTGGTGGCTCAGCGGTAGAGAACCTATCTGCCGATGCGGGAGACATGGCTTTGATGCCTGCGTCAGGAAGATCCCCAGGAGAAGGAAACGGCAACCCACTCCAGTATTCTTGCCTGGGAAAACCCATGGACAGAGAGGCCTGGCAGGCTATAGTCCATGGGGTTGCAAAAGAGTCGTACGTAACTTAGTAACTAAACAACAACATTATGGGTAAAAGCGTCAGACAACTGGCAAGAAATTATTCCTAAGAAATTAGCTTTTTAAAAAGTAGCCCAGGAAAAAAAAAAAAAAAGTAGCCCAGGGATTGTAAAATTATGCATTCGCTTTGGAAAACAGTCTGGCAGTTCCTCATATAGTTAAATATAGTTATCATAAGAGCCAGCAAATTCTACACCTAGGAAGACATTCAAGAGAAAAAAAACTGTATGTCTACACAAAAACTTGTACATGTATATTCTTAGCTGCGTTCAGTTCAACTCAGTTCAGTTCAGTTCAGTTCAGTTGCTCAGTCGTGTCCGACTCTCTGCGACCGCATGAATCGCAGCACGCCAGGCCTCCCTGTCCATCACCAACTCCCGGAGTTCACTCAAACTCACGTCCATCGAGTCGGTGATGTCATTCAGCCATCTCATCCTCTGTCGTCCCCTTCTCCTCCTGCCCCCAATCCCTCCCAGCATCAGAGTCTTTTCCAGTGAGTCAACTCTTCACATGAGGTGGCCAAAGTACTGGAGTTTCAGCTTTAGCATCATTCCTTCCAAAGAAATCCCGGGGTTGATCTCCTTCAGAACGGACTGGTTGGATCTCCTTGCAGTCCAAGGGACTCTCAAGAGTCTTCTCCAACACCACAGTTCAAAACCATCAATTCTTCGGCGCTCAGCCTTCTTCACAGTCCAACTCGCACATCCATACATGACCACTGGAAAAACCATAGCCTTGACTAGACGGACCTTAGTCAGCAAAGTAATGTCTCTGCTTTTGAATATACTATCTAGGTTGGTCATAACTTTCCTTCCAAGGAGTAAGCGTCTTTTAATTTCATGGCTGCAGTCACCATCTGCAGTAATTTTGGAGGCCCAAAAAATAAAGTCTGACACTGTTTCCCAATCTATTTCCCATGAAGTGATGAGACCAGATGCCATGATCTTCGTTTTCTGAATGTTGAGCTTTAAGCCAACTTTTTCACTCTCCTCTTTCACTTTCATCAAGAGGCTTTTGAGTTCCTCTTCACTTTCTGCCATAAGGGTGGTGTCATCTACATATCTGAGGTTATTGATATTTCTCCTGGCAATTTTGATTCCAGCCTGTGTTTCTTCCAGTCCAGCGTTTCTCATGATGTACTCTGCATAGAAGTTGAATAAGCAGGGTGACAATATACAGCCTTGACGTACTCCTTTTCCTATTTGGAACCAGTCCATTGTTCCATGTCCAGTTCTAACTGTTGCTTCCTGACCTGCATATAGGTTTCTAAAGAGGCACGTCAGGTGGTCTGGTATTCCCATCTCTTTCAGAATTTTCCACAGTTTATTGTGATCCACACATTCAAAGGCTTTGGCATAGTCAATAAAGCAGAAATAGATGTTTTTCCAGAGCTCTCTTGCTTTTTTGATGGTCCAGCAGATGGTGGCAATTTGATCTCTGGTTCCTCTGCCTTTTTTAAAACCAGTTTGAATATCTGGAAGTTCACAGTTCAAGTACTGCTGAAGCCTGGCTTGGAGAATTTTGAGCATTACTTTACTAGCATTTGAGATGAGTGCAATTGTGCAGTAGTTTGAGCATTCTTTGGCATTGCCTTTCTTTGGGATTAGAATGAAAATTGACCTTTTCCAGTCTTGTGACCACTGCTGAGTTTTCCAAATTTGCTGACATATTGAGTGCAGCACTTTCACAGCATCATCTTCAGGATTTGAAATAGCTCAACTGGAATTCCATCACCTCCACTAGCTTTGTTCTTAGTGATGCTTTCTAAGGCCCACTTGACTTCACATTCCAGGATGTCTGGCTCTAGGTGAGTGATCACACCATCGTGATTATCTGGGTCATGAAGCTCTTTTTTGTACAGTTCTTCTGTGTATTCTTGCCACCTCTTCTTAATATCTTCTGCTTCTGTTAGGTCCATGCCATTTCTGTCTTTTATCGAGCCCATCTTTGCATGAAATGTTCCCTTGATATCTCTAATAATTTTCTTGCAGTGTTACCAATAGCTAAAAGGTGGAAAACAACCCAAATGTCTATGAACTCATGAATGGATGGATAAAATGAAGCCACATAATGAAATAATATTTGGCAACGAAAAGAAATGAAATACTCACTCATGCTTCAACATGGATGAATCTTGAAAATGTTAGCTTAAGTGAAAGAAGTTAGGCACAAAAGATCACATATTATGGGATTCCATTTATATGAGATGTCCAAAATAGGCAAATTTGATAGACACAGAATGTAGAATTAGTGATAGCATAGGAAGAGGTTGTGGAAAATGGAGAATGATTCCTAATAGTATGGCGTTTCTTTCTGGCATGATGAAAATATTCTACAATTGATTATGATGATGGTTGCACAGCACTGTGACTATTCCAAAAGCCACTGAGTTGTACACTTCAAGTAGGTGAATTGTATGGTATGTGAATTATATCTCAAAAGAAGAACATATTTAAGAAAAACATAAAAACCTGTCTAACACAAAAAGCATGATAAGGAAAAGGTTAGTGTTATATTTTGGATGGAATTATGTGGTTACACATCTTAATTCTCTAGATAGTTAGCAAAATATATATAAATACTTTGGGTAAAATTAAAAGATAACTCCAAACAAAACAGAAATGGAATTTATAACTTACAATCACTAGAGAAAAAAATAAGGAAAACTAAGAATTCTAAATAAGTTATCACAATAAATATGTGTGTTAAAAATTTCCACGTTGAAAGACGAATTCTCAGACTGGGTATAGAACTAGTTACATGATCAATACAGAAGACTTAACAAGATGACAGAGAAAGGAAAATATTAAAGGTACAGTTTCCTTTCAGAAGATGAAAATGTTCCAGAACTAGATAAAAGTGATCGAATGTATTATACTAAATGTCATTCAATTGTTCATTTTAAATAGCTACTTTTAAGACATACCTCATTCCGTAACACTTTCCTTTCATGTGCTTCAAAAATACTGTTCTTCACAGTTCAAGGTTTGTGGCAACCCTTTATCAGACCAGTCTTATTGACTTTTTCAAATGGCACTTGCTCACTTTGGGTCTCTGTCAGATTTGTTAATTCTCACAATATTTCACAGCTTTTCTTTATTATTACATTTGTTATGGTGATCCGTGATCTCTGATGATACAATTATAACTGTTTTGAGGTGCCACAAACCTTGCCCATAAAAGATGGTGAACTTCATCAACTGCTGGCAATCCAGAACATTATCTAAACTCAGTTGATAAAGCAGTGGCAGGGTGTGAGAGGACTGATGCAAACTCTGAAAGAAGTGCTACTGTGGGTCAGGTGCTATCAAAGAACACAGAGAAATGCTACAGAGAAATTGTTCATGAAAAGAAGAGTCAACGAAGGCAGCAAACTTCATTGTTGTATTATTTTCAGTAACTGCGAAAGCCACCCCAACCTTCAGCAGCTACCACCCTGATGAGTCAGCAGCCATCAACATCCAGGCAGGAGTCTCCACCAGCAAAAAGATTATGGCTCACTAAAGACTTGGGGACAGTTAGCATTTTTTACCAATAAAGCATTTTTAATGAAGGTATGTACATTGTTTTTTAAAAGTATTGAATTAAATACTTATCAGTCTACAATATAATGTAAACATACTTTTTACGCACTTGGAAACAAAAAAATTCATTTGACTAGCCTTATTTTGGTACTGCTTTATTACACTGGTCTGGAACCACAGTATCTCTGAAGTATGCCTATATGTTATGTGAATCTCACTTCAATTAAAAATAAAGGGACAAGAACATATCACATAAATGCTAGCCAAAAAAAGCTGGGGTGACATTAGTAAAGTCAGACAAAATAGAACATAGCAAGGTGATCTAGAACGCTGGTCTTACATTAACACAATCAGAAAGCCCTCAGATATGACACCATATTTTTAATTGGAGGATAATTGCTTTACCATGTTGTGGTGGTCTCTGCCACACCAACAAATCAAACCCAAGAGTTAAAAAAGGAAGTTTTAAAATCCAATAGTTTCTTTAAAAAATGCATTATAATTAAATAGAGATTATATCAGAAGTACAAGAATGACTCAACGTTAGATTTTCTAATGTAATTCACTCCATTAACAAATAGGAAAAAAAACCTATATGCTGACCTAACAAAAGGTACCCTCCCAGCCGAATACTAGCTCCCAAATTCAACAACCATTCCTGATTAAAATACGTACAGAGTTACATCTCCCTTTCTTAATTCAATAAAGAATATCTCCCAGAACCCACAGTAAAACCTGTATTATGATTAAAGCATTGGAAATACTGCAGTTAAAGTTATGAGTCAGCCAAAGATCTCCATCTCATCTCAATCATTCTTAACCTATGCAATACTGAAAAACAGTATAAATATAAAAAGAAGAAAACCACCTGTGTTCAGATATTACTATAATTTATAAAATAATAATAGAACTAACTATAATAATTAGAACTAATTATTCAAATAAAGTGGCTACATATAAAACAAGATAATCAATAGCTTTTTTTCCAACTAGAAACAGTTACAAATTGCCAAATCCAACTCATTTTTTATAAATCCTATTTATCAAATATAATAAGAAATACATAGACTCATCTGGAAAAAACTTAGGACTTCAAGAGCATAAAGTGACCTTAAATAAACAGATACAATATTCTTAAATGATAAGATTAAATATCATAAGGACATCTCTTCAAATTAGTTTATAAATTTAATGCAGTCTCAATCAAAATCAGAGTGAAATGTAAGGAACAATGATTTTAAAAATCACCTCCAAGTGTAAGTGTAAGTATACAAAAGCACAGCAAGAAAGAGAGAAACTGGTATGATTTATAGCAAGGAGATCCAACCAGTCCATACTAACGGAAATCAGTCCTGAATATTCATTGGAAAGACTGATGCTGAAGCTGAAACTCCAATACTTTGGCCACCTGATGCAAAGAACTGACTCACTTGAAAAGACCCTGATGCTGGGAATGATTGAGGGCAGGAGGAGAAGGGGACAACAGAGGGTGAGATGGTTGGATGGCATCACCGACTCAATGGACGTGAGTTTGAGTAAGCTCCAGGAGTTGGTGATGGACAGGGAAGCCTGGCGTGCTGCAGTCCATGGGGTCACAAAGTCAGACACGACTGAGCGACTGAACTGACCCTACTGAATATTTAAATGCATGATAAAGCTACAGTCAATTTAGAATTGACTCAGAATCAAGAAACAGTTACACATATATGGGAATATGATCAATGGTGAGACAACTAGCTACCCATTTGGGGGGAAAATGAAATTATATTCTTTTAAATTTATTTTTAATTGGAGGATAATTGCTTTACCATGTTGTGGTGGTCTCTGCCATACAACAACGTGAATCAGCCATCCCCTCCCTCGTGAACCACCCTCCCACCCGACTAGAGTACCAGCCTGAGCTCCCTGTGCTATTCAGCAACTTCCCACTAGCTATGAATTTTACCCATGGTAACGTATATATGTCAGTCGTACTCTCTCAGTTCATCCCACCCTCTTCTTCCCCTGCTGGGAAGTCTGTTCTTTATTCCTGCCCTGTAAATAGGTTTATCAGTACCATACTTCTAGATTCCATCCATTTTCCTAGGTTCCATACACAGGCGTGAATATATGATATTCGTTTTTCCCTTTCGGATTTACTTCACTCTGGCAGGGGAGATACCATGATCACAAAATTATATTCTTATCCACAGAGAAAGAACTTATGCCTTCAGATGACAACTTAAAAAAAAATTATCTATTTATATCTGGTAGCACTGCACGGCTTCAAGGGTCTGTTCCTTGACCAGGGATTGAGCTCAGGCTCTGGCAGTGAAAGCGCCGAGTCCTAACCACCGGATAACCAGGGAATTCCTGCTGGTAAATATTTTTAACATTTAAAAGAATGGTATTTTCTTCAACTATCTGTATAATCCTGGGTATATGGAAGCCATGTTTAAGCAAAGTAAACCCAAGAAGGCTGAATAAAGGTAAGACTCTAGATTTCATGCAAATTAGAAACATTTTGACGAAAATGGCATGAATGATACTAACAACAAGTGACGTAAGAAACTTAATACTTATACAGGAAACTTACAAATCAACAAAAAAGCAATATGGAAAAATATCAACATATCACTAAGTGAATAAGAAGTTGCAGAATATGTATACTACACTCATTCATGTGTGTGAATATTTATGCATACGCACAGAAAAAGGTCTGTGAACACTCAGTAGATGGGGGTAGATGCTGGATAGAGTGAAGGAGGTAAGTTATCAGAGATACTCAGCTTTCACTCTATATATAAATGATTTGAAGTTTTTTTACAATGAACACACTGCTAAGTTTCTTTAATTACATTAATGCATAAACACATGCGCATCACAACAAAATTAAAACCATATAAAAAATAAGGAGTTAAAAAAGCAAACCTCCCCATTCAAATACATCCCACAAACCAATCTTATTTCCCTCCTTGGAGTAAATTTTCATCAATGTCTTACTCCCTGGTGGCTCAGACAGTAAAGAATCTCCCTGAGTTGGGAAGATCCCATGTAGGAGGGAATGGCTACCCACTCCAGTATTCCTGCCTGGAGAATCCCATGGACAGAGGAACCTGGCGGGCTACAGTCCATGGGGTCACAAAGAGTCAGACATGACTGAGCAACGTTAGCAAGGCTTTCACTGTTTCACTCCCTTTTCTATCTCTAAAACATTTTTAAACAAAGAAAGAACCTCATTTTCTCAAATGAGTAGAAGGGGAAAAACAGGCATTTGTTGAAAGAAGAAATAAATGGCTAATAAGCATATTTTAAATGTTAAATTTTAATCATCACAGAAATACAAATTTTAAAAAATTTCTTTCTTCACATGTCCAAGGCTCCCCTGAATATTAGCTGATGCTCTGACTGGTGGGTGTCTGTGCCAACGCAGGTTTTATTGGAGTATCTCCCACCCCAAGAAAATTGGAAAATGTTAAGTTTGAGTATTTGAAGAAACAAACCCACTGAAACACCACCAGAACACAAACACAGAAACCCACTGAAACAGACCTAGAGGGAATGCCAGTTGGTATAAACCTTTCTGTACAACGGGGCAGTAATACCAAAAGCCTTAAAAACACATAAAGCAGCCCCACTCCAACACAAAACTATTAGAACTAATAAATGAAATCAGCACAATTGTAGAATATAAGGTTAAGGATACACAGCTCAACTGGATTCCTATGATGTAGCAATAAACAATCTGAAAATGAAATTAAGAAAATAATTCCATGTTCAATAGCATCAAAAAGAAGAAAACACTTGGGAATAAATGTAACAAAAGAAATATATGATATGTACATTGAAGACTACAAAACATTGTTAAAGAAATTAGAGGAGATGTAAATAAACAGAAAGGTATCCCATGTCCATGAATTAGAAAACAGTTCTCAAATAGCAATACTTCCCAAATTGATCTACAGATTCAACACAACCCATATTGAAACTCCAGCAGCCCTTTTTGCAGAAATTGGCAAGGTGATACTAAAACTCAAGGAAATGCAAGGGACCCAGAACGGCTAAAACAGTTTTCAAAAAAGAACAAACTTGCAAACTCACAGTCTGATTTCAAAACTTTCTACAAAGCGACCGTTAGTGTGGTACTGGCATAAGGATAGATATTTAGATCAATGAGACAGAACTGATAATGCAGAAATAAACCTTTACATTTACAGCCATATGATTTTCAACAATGGGTGCCAACACAATTCAGTGGGGGAAAAAAATTGTCTTTTCAACACATAGTGCTAGGACAATTAGACACCCACACGGAAATGAATAAAATTACCCTTCTTCCTCACATTCAAAATACAAATCAACTCAAAATTAGCCACAGACCTAAATGTCAGACATAAAACTACACAGCTTTTGACTTTCCCAGCAGTCTCGTGGTTAAGATTCTGTGCTTCCACCGCAGGGGCCACGGGTTTGATCCCCGGTCAGGGCAGTTGTGCATGCCATCCAGTGCAGCGCCGCCCCCCCAAAAAAACCTATAAAACTTTCAGTAGAAAACAGAGGAGCAAATCTTTGTGACCCTGCACTAGGCAAAGTCTTCTTAGATATAACATCAAAAATACAAGCAACAAGAGAAAAAAATACATAAATTGTACTTTGCCAAATTAGGAAACCCTTGTTCTTTAAAGGACACCATTGCATAAAGTGAAAAGACAACACCCAGAATGGAAGAAAAATATTTGCAATCACGTATCTGATATATGATAAGGAACTTCTATCCAGAATATGAAAAGCATGCTTACAAGTCCACAATAAGAGAAATTAAATTTTTAAATGGCAAAGGATTTTTTGGTTGTTAACATTATCTTTATTAGGTTGCTGTTGACTTTACTTTTCAGGGCCTGGCTGTTCCTTTTAAATGGCCAAGGATTTGAACAGAGACTTCTCCAAAGGGGCTAGACAAATGACATAAAGGGATGCTCAACATCAATAGTCATCATGGAAATACAAACTAAAACCACAAGGACATATCACTTCGTACCTTGTAGGATGATTAGAAAAGGCAGAAAATAAACCTTGGGGAAGATGTGGAGATCGGAACACTCGTGTTGGTGCTGGAATTTTAAGTTAGGGTCACCATTTTGGAAAGAGTCTATCTAGCAGTACCCTGACAAATGGTAAACAAAGACTGACCGTATCAGTCCACCCTCCTTTCCTTGGTAAGCGCCCAAGAGAACTGAAAACTAAGTCCACACAAAACCTGTACATGGATGTCCACAGCAGTGTGTTCGTAACAGTCAAAATGTGGAAAGAGCCCAACTGTTCGCCAGTTGATGAATGGATAAACAATACATATATATGTATAGTACAATGAAATATTGTTTGGCAATACAAGGATTGAAGTACTGGGACATGCAAGAGCGTGGATAACCCTTGGAAACATTATGTTAAGTGAAAGAAGCCGGAAATACTATAGGATTCCATCTACAAGAAATAACCAGGAGAGACAAATCCATAGGGGCAGAAAACAGATTAGCTGCTACCAAGGGCTGAGGCAAGCGGAGGCCAGGGAGTGACTGCTAACAGATGTAAGGTTTCTTTCTGCGGCAACAAAAATGTCCTAAAATCAGATAATGACGAAAGCTGTACAACTCTGTGAATATCCTAAAAAATTTCTGAATTGTACACCTTTAAAAGGTCAACTTTTCATGTATATCTTTACTTGTCTCATTTTTTTTAAATTTAATTTTTTCTTGAAGTATAGTTGATTTTAAATGTTTCAGGTGTACAGCAAAGGACATAGATATCCTACATGATAATGGTCCTTGACTTACTTCATCTTTGCATCTACCCATATTGCTGCTAATGGCATTATTTCGTTACTTTTTATGACTGGGCAATATTCCACTGTATGTATGCACCACGTCTTCTGTATCCATGAGTCTGTCAGCGGACACTGCAGTGGCTTCCATTTCTTGACTGCTGTAAAGAATGCTGCAGTCAACGCTGGAGTGCGTTTGTCTTTTCTCCCAACATACACCCAGGGGTGGGACAGCTAGATCAGACGATAGCTCTGTTTTTAGTTTTTTAAGGAAAAATCATCTATCTCTTATGGCTAATATCTCAATAAAGCTGTATCTTAAACCTGGATATGCCCAAACTCATAGAACGGTACACTAAAAAGGGTAAATTTTACTGTAGACATCAATAAAACTTTACTTCAAGGAAGATTCATATGCCCTGTTACTCAATTCTAAGTACACATCCATAGAAACTCTTAAAAGAGTATCCAGGAAGACGGAGCTTAAGGAATGTTACAACCTTGTTACAGGAAAGAAAGAAATCTAAATTGAACAGTGGGAGCCTGGATATTTATGGAATACTAGGTGGCCATTGGGATTCCCCAGTGGCTCAGAGGTAAAAAAAAAAAAAAAAAAACAACCCACCTGCAGTGCAGGAGCCACAGGAGACTCGGGTTCAATCCCAGAGTTGGGAGGAGCCCCTGGAGAAGGAAATGGCAACCCCCTCCAGATTTCTTGCCTGGAGAATCCCCTAGACAGAGGAGCCTGGTAGGCCACAGTTCATAGGGTTGCAAAGAGTCAGATATAACTGAAGCAACTTAGCATGCACGCACGCAGGCAGCCATTAAGAATGACTGAAGAACGTCAATAATTTTTTTTAAAGCCAGGAGCAGAAGAAAAAATGTTTTTAAAAATTGGAAACAAAACACAATGCCTAACGAAATGAACCGCTGATGAGGAAAGGTAATTTATCAGGTCTCCCCAGGAAACTGGCACATTCAGATTGGGTAATCTGAGCAGAGTTTAATAAAGGTCTTATTTAGAAGGTAGGGTGCAGGAAAACCACAAGCCATAGCGCAGGGCCTGGCAATAGGAAGTGGCTGGGAGTGACCGGATAACAGAGCCAGGGAAAACAGCCCAGGGCCGAGGGCTGCCAGAGCCCGCCTCGCACAGAGGGACACAGCCAGGCTGCTGAGCCCCAGCAGGGAGGAGTCCCAAGAACGAGCGCCCTGAACCTGCTCCCCTCCCACCTACCGCATCCTACAGGTGCCAGGAGGACCCTGGAATCCAGTGTGGCATCAGAGGGGACTCTGGAGACGGCCAGATCCGTGCAAGTCACCCTACAGGGTGGAGAGCCGGGTGGAGGGTGCCTCTGAGTGACGAATGGAAGACGTCCAGCACAGATGGTCATAGCAGAAAACAAGGAGTAGTTCACAAGTGACCGCATTTTTAAAAAACTGCAGATAAGTAACACACAACCACTTAGGAAACCCTGGAATGGTTTACTCCGAGGGGTAAACAGTGGTTCGCCCAGAGTTTCTCAACAGTGGGGCTGTAGGCAGCTGGGGAAGCAACTCTTCATGCCTGGGGACTGTCCCAAGCGCTTTAGGACATTCGACTCCCTGGACCCCAGGGCACTGAACACCAGAAGAACAGGCATGACAATAACCAAAAATGTTTGAAAAGCCTCCCCACGCCCAAACATGGGTCAATACTGACGGGAACCACTGTAGGGAACACGGTTCAAGGGTTTTTTTTTTTTTTCCTTACTTGCATTTTTCTCATATTTCTACCAAGATTAGGAAACTGTATTCATCCTTCTTCAAAAAGAAATCAACAGGATAGACTAATTGAACTCCTCCCGGCCTCACCGCACCTCATGTGGGATCTAGTTCCCCCACCAGGGATCAAACCCTCGTCCCCTGCATTGGGAACTTGAAGCCTTAATCACTGGATTAAGTAAACGAAAGGCGATCTGACATTATTACCTGCATGACATAACTCATTTTGAAGTCGTCAACAACAGGAAGGCTGCAATTTAACTCAGCTTCTGACAAATCACTTTTAGTCTTCCAATCCTCATAGCTGTTATGAGATCACAGCATCCTGCAAGTCACAGGTCAAGCCCTGGATTGCTTCTAGCTCGTTATAAAATTTTAAGAGGAAGGAAACCACTACTATTTGGTTGCCCTGCCGTGTTACACGGGCACCATCTAGGGTGCTGGAGCAGGTCCCCTCGTGAGAAAGCCAGGCCAAGGGATCTGACAGCAGACTTGGGGAAACTGTGTGTTTTACTCTCTATTATTTCCCCCAGGCTCAAGCAGGAAGTCGGGTTCTTAGTCAGTCTTTGTCTCAGTATTTTGCTTTTTCAAGGCAGAAAGTAACATTCTTCTGGGGGCAGGTCTAACTCAATCTGAGGGCTGGAACAGCAAAAGTTTGAAACCTGCCCTGCCTCCACCCCCAAATAAAGAATTCATGGTTCCATTTTCCTTACGGTTCAAGAAACCATCCACTGCAAGCTACATCCTGACTCAGATGTTAAAACATAAACAGCTGTTAAAATATAAACAAAAATAAAAATATTTATAAAATATAAACAGTATACTGGATCGATAAAATGTAGTGTATACTATTTAGAGTGAACTTTAACATTTTCAAGAGTTCTACGGAATCCTCTGGCGATCTAGTGGTTAGGACCTGGTGCTCTCACTGCTGGGGCCCTGGGTTCAATCCCTGGTCAGGGAACCAAGATCCCACAAGCCACGTGGCATGGCCAAAAAAAAGAAAATTTTAAGAATCTCTTAGTAGGAAATGGCAACCCACTCCAGTGTTTCTGTCTGGAGAATCCCATGGACAGAAGAGCCTGGCTGGCTACAGTCCATGGGGTCGCAAAGAGTCAGACACAACTGAGCTAACGAGCACACACGTATGGACAGTAAGTTCATGAAGTGTTCTTCCAATGAATGAAGACACCCTCTCCCATTCCACGTGCCCAACATCTATTTAGATCAAAGTAATCTATAAAACAGCACAAGAAACTCTGCAATCATCAATTGACTCACTTGAAATATCATAAGTAACTGGAATTTTTTAAATAATTAGCAATTGACATTTGTTTTATAGATAATAGCATATTATGATAAAAGAAAGTATCTAAGCATTCTGTAGCTGTTTTCTCAAAGGACCATCCAAGAACACTTTGCAGCAGCATCTAGTGAGCTTGTTAAAAATGCTGATTTCTGTCTCACTGCAGCAAACTTGCTGAAACAGAATTTCTGTAGTCAGCACTCTAGAATGTGCATTTTAGTACAGTGCTCACTGTGATTTTTATGCTCATTAAATCTTTAAAGTCACTGTGCTAGAGGCTAAGATGGTGTAAAAGAAATTCTAATTAAAACAGCATTTCAGTGAAGGTTTTTAAAATTTCTACAGCAATTTCCACTACAATGGATAAAGCAGGCTTAGAGAATGTTACTTTCTCAGGCCATTCTAAACATTTGACATAGGCAATTTGGAGCATGTCTAGAAGAATAAGTAACTTGATGGTGTAAAAGAAATTCTAATTAAAACAGCATTTCAGTGAAGGTTTTTAAAATTTCTACAGCAATTTCCACTACAATGGATAAAGCAGGCTTAGAGAATGTTACTTTCTCAGGCCATTCTAAACATTTGACATAGGCAATTTGGAGCATGTCTAGAAGAATAAGTAACTTGGCTCAAAATTGGTGATCAATATATATTTGTTGAATAAATGAATATAACGTAAACAGAAAAAAAAAAAAAAACTCTTCAGGGGACTTTCTGGTGGTTCAGTGGTTAAGAATCCGCCTTGCAGAGCAGGGGGTTGTGGGTTCGATCCCTGACCAGGAACTAAGATCCCATATGCTGCGGGGCAGTTACGCCCAGGGGCCACAACTAGAGAGTTTATGCACCACAATGAAAGATTCTACGTGCTGCAACTAAGACCCAGTGCAGCCAAATAAATTAAAAAAATTTTGAATCTCTTTAAATGTCCATGAGTTTTCCTGATTGAAAGAACAGGTTCTTGGTATTACGGAAGAAGACACTCACGTGAAGGCACACCACTGTGATGTCACGGCTCTCTCGGAAGAAAACAGCTTCTATAGGTTTCCAGAAAAGGGGTGGGGGGGATCAAGGATTGGAATCTTTTAAAAAGAATTAGAAGAGCTAGAAGATAACAGAGGAATGCTTTCAAAATTCTGAAGGAAAAAAATTTCCAATCTACCATTCTTCACCTAGTCAAACTATTAATTATGTGTAACAGTGGAATGAAGACATTTTGAAAGATGCGCCTCTCTATTTACACATGTGTCCTTTTTTAGGAGACTGCCAGAGGGTGTGTGTGTTTCCCCCTAGATGGAGGAGGACACTGGTTCTGGGAGGCAGAGGATCAACCCAGGAGAAAGGGGAAGGGGCTTTCAACAGGCACATGCAGGAGACCCCAGGCCATCAGCCATGTCCAGGTGAGAAGGCTGGGTGAGAGGGGATCAGACGCTCCCAGGGAGGGCTGGTCAAGAAGATGGCCCTGATAGAATACCTGCTCTCTCAGTTTCCTGAGTAAAGTCAGCGACTAAGGACCTAGAGAACTCAGAAATGGAAAATTACAATCTCCAGGAAAAACAAGAAATTGGGACAGCAAAGGAAAAGCTCTCCTAGACCGCTCAGTGGCTCCTCTTGAACAGTGTTTATGATATCCTAAGGTCAGTGGCACCCCACTCCAGTACTCTTGCCTGGAAAATCCCACGGACGGAGGAGCCTGGTGGGCTGCGGTCCATGGGATCGTGAAGAGTCGGACACGACTGAGCAACTTCACTTTCACTTTTCACTTTCACGCATTGGAGAAGAAAATGGCACCCCACTCCAGGGTTCTTGCCTGGAGAATCCCAGGGATGGTGGAGCCCGATGGGCTGCCATCTATGGGGTCACACAGAGTCGGACACGACTGAAGCGACTTAGCAGCAAGGTCAGCACCGGCTATCGATCTAACCCAAAGACATAAAGGTGTATGTATAATGCGGGTGGGGAAGGGGTGACCCAAGAGGGCTAAAGCCTCATTTGTCAGAGTGCAAAGCCAGGATAACACCATTGGTGGGGGAGGGGTCTAAGAGATGGGAACATGGGTACCTCTGGTATGGCAATGGTGGGGGAGAGTTAGATGTCTACCGGTAGGCCAGTGACTCTAAAACCTGGGCATATAGAGATCTGCCGAAAATAAGAACTCTCGTAGTCATTCAGGATAATTTTTCTCACGTTTTCCCATCAGTTTCCAAAAACGTATTGAAATCGAAACGTCTACATGCCAACACATCAACAGAGATTATTTCTAGTAACAGAATTGTGGGCCGTTTACATTTTTTCTTTCACTTTCCTATTTTCAGAGAAAGCATGGAACATGGAGTCTGTTGATCATAAATCAGAAAACAAGAGGTGTTTTACTGTACACCTGGTCCACATCCATACCAGGGTAGAAGCCCCACCTCTGTCACTGTAGCTGCCACTAGCTACATTGGAGCAGAGGAGCCTGCCAACTCCTTCATCCACACAGCAAATATTTGTTGAATTCCTATAAGCCAGGCCCTGCAAGGTGATTTCAATACCCGAGCTTTCTATTGGATCTCCCCAGCCTCAGTGCCAGCTGGGGGAACAAAATGGGGGATGGGCTAAGCCAACAGTTCAAACTCTCTATGCACTGGAACCAACGGGGATGTATTCAGTTGGTCTGGAGTGTGCTCTGAATCTCTGGAAAAGTGGATGAGCTATGTTACACACTTTGTTGCAGGCTTCTCAGGGGATCTGGGGGCCTCAGGCACTTTGGTACCATCACGGCCCCAAGCTCACATAAGCTAGATTTCAATCCCACAAAGGTTTAAGTGAAAGTATGAGGGATATGGGGCTTCCCCAGGTGGCATAGTTGTAAAGAATTCCGCCAGCCATTGGAAAAAGCCATGATCCCCTGCCCTTTTGTATGACACCCTTTTTGAAACACACCAGCCTGGAAATCAAAAACAAATAAAAAAAGAATTCACCTGGGAATGCAAGAGATATGGGTTCAATCCCTGGGTTGGGAAGATTCCCTGGAGTAAGAAATGGCAACCCACTCCAGTATTCTTGCCTGGGAAATCCCATGGACAGAGAAGCTTGGTGGGCTGCAGTCCATGGGGCCGCAGACAGTCATACAACTGAACACGCCAAAAGTAAACAGTGCGATTTCGCAGAAGGAAGGGATGCCCCTTAACAGTTAAGAGCAGGGCCCTGGAGACAGTCAGGCCTAGGTTTGAATCCCACCTCCACCCGCAGGTGTGACCTACTTCCTCTCTCTAAACCTCAGTTTCTTCACATGTAAAATGGGATCATAATCAAAGTTCTCTTCACAGGATAGGCTTCCCAGGTGGCTCAGACGGTAAAGAGGCTACGGTCCAGGGGGTCGCAAAGAGTCGGAGACGACTGAGCCACTTCACTGTCTTTCACTTTTCACAGGATAGGGCTGTTGAGCGGGACATGAGGGCAGGAAGGTATCTAAAGGGCTTGATGAGACCCTGGCACCTGGTGAAGACAGTACACAGTAGCCTCCGTTAGCTGTTAACAAGCCCGGGACCTTTCTCAGCCAGGAGGAAACCTAAAGGGGCGAGAGCTGGATCTCTCAGCGTCCACGTTCTCCCCTAGAGAGAAGGCTGGTTTATGTGCCCCCTCCCCAGGAACGGTCTGAGTCTTAAACCAGGATGTGCAAAGCGCCAGACAAGAACCCCTTTGATCCTCAAACAGCACCAGACAAGAGACCCTCGGAATTTATTCCGTAAACGCTTCCTGATTCACCTCAGTGAATTATCTACCAAGGAGATAACTAGGAAAAAGAAGTCTTCTCCCCTGATCTTCGAGAAGCTTTGCTTCTGGGGAAAAGGCCACCCACGTGGACATCAGGTGAGGGAGGCACTAGGTATCTCTGACACTTATTAACACAAACTCAGTGTTCACCAAGCATCGCGCTCCGGGGACAGGCCACGACCGCAGCGAGGGCCCAGCAGGTCGGGTTTCTCCCCAGCATCCCCAAGCTCATGACCCTCTCCCCTAGAAGAGCCCACGGTGAGACGGGACCCTCTTCTGAGAGGGGGGTCTCGGAGTCTGGCACCTTGGGATGAAGGCGCGGCTAAGCCTAAAGCGCTCCTCGGCAGCCGTCGGAAGGATGTGAGCAAGCTCCCAGGCGAGGCGCACGGCGCGGGGCCCACCTGCGCCCCCGGCCCCGCCCGCCCGCGCCGAGCACTCACGATCTCGGCCACGATGAGGAGCCCGGGCAGGGTGCGGAGGAACTCGCGGTCGTAGGCGAAGCTGCTGCTGGTGGTGGAGAAGTTCTCGGCGAAGGAGCTGGCGGTGGTGGTGACCGTGTGCGAGCGGGCGCGCTGCGGCTCCTCCATCGTCGCGCCCGCGCCGGGCGGCGCCGGCCCCGCCTCGGGGACCCCCGGCGCGTCCAGGCGGGCCGCGCGGCTCTGAGCCCGGGGACGCCGGCCGGTGGCGGGGGAGGGGAGCGCGGCGG
>SJYX01013000.1:218617-247071 GCA_006410675.1 Oreotragus oreotragus | reverse complement strand
GGGTTCAGTTCAGTTCAGTTCAGTCTCTCAGTCGTGTCTGACTCTTTGCGACCCCATGAATCGCAGCATGCCAGGCCTCCCTGTCCATCACCAACTCCCGGAGTTCACTCAGACTCATGTCCATCGAGTCATTGATGCCATCCAGCCATCTCATCCTCTGTCATCCCCTTCTCCTCCTGCCCCCAACCCCTCCCAGCATCAGTCTTTTCCAATGAGTCAACTCTTTGCATGAGGTGGCCAAAGTACTGGAGTTTCAGCTTCAGCATCATTCCTTCCAAAGAAATCCTAGGGCTGATCTCCTTTAGGATGGACTGGTTGGATCTCCTTGCAGTCCAAGGGACTCTCAAGAGTCTTCTCCAACATCAAAGTTCAAAATGGTTGATCACAAATAGAGTTCAATTCCAACTGTAGTTCAGATCCTCCAAGCACAATTGACTGCATGATTTATCCACCCCAGAACTTCCTGTTTCCCATCCACTTATTATTAAGGTCTTGTAGGGAAACCAGGAGCTTGGCTGAGAAGTGAGAATGTTCTTTCCACTCAGCCCTAAAAGCTATCAGTCAGTCTGATCTATTCCTCAATTTGAGAACAGGCAGACATTGGGCCCAGATCCGTTCACCGGGGTCTGGGTGTAGATAGAGTCTGTTTGAGTTCCAAGATACTCTATCCATTTGACCAGAGGCCTTAAATCCTCTGGGGTTTAGGCAGATAAGGTCAAACAAGTAGATGCATCAGTCGGTTTTATTTCAGAATGGCTTCTTGAATTATGGTCTTCTAACCAGATACCCTGGGGCTTAAATATTAACTTTGTAGACAGCTCTTCCCTGGCACAAAGGAGTCAGTTCACTCCCTTTTTTCTTGAAGTACATGCTCTCCTGGGTCACAGTGTATTTGGTGCTTTAGTTTTAAACACAGGGACCAGAAATGTCTCCTTTTGTTCTTACCATAAAGCCACATTTGGGAATCTGAGAATGTAATGAAATCAGCCCAACACACAAACGCAGTTGTGGGGGATGTAACAGAGTGGTGGGGACTGTGGTGAATAGGAGCAGGAATGCTTTAGGAGAGCCACCTGGGTTTCTGCTCCACCTGACTGCCACCTTGCAAAACGCTGGGCCTACTATTGCTAGAAATCCCAGTATTTTATTTTATTTTACTTTATTCACACCATGCAGTTTTCAGGAGCACAGTTCCAAAACTTGGGGCCTAGTATTGCTAGAAATCCCAGTTTTTATTTATTTATATTTACTGTTTGGCTGCACCTCTTGGCTTGTGGGAACTCAGTTCCCTGACCAAGGATTGAACCCTGGTTCATGGCAGTGAAAGCCTGTAATCCTAACCACTGAGACACCAGGGAGCTCCCGATTTTAAAAGTACCCCAATTTTTAAATACTGGCAACTAACATTCATCATTTTAAAAAGACAGTATGTGCCACCTTGGCAGGCTGAACAGTGTATCTGAGAATCCATCAGTTGGCTTCATCTAATTGAGACACAGGGAGCAGGCCCTCTTCTCCCCTCCCACTCCCTCTGGGAGGCCCTCTAGAAACCTGGGGTGGGGGTGTTGACTCTGAGCCCAGAGGGGGCATGCAGGACCTACTGAGGAGAGAGATGAGTGCCTACTACGGTTTTCTGGGGCCAAGGAAGGTTAAGATTGGGAAAAATATAGGGAGGTTAAGAATCAGCTGATTGGGTGATATGATTTGAGAGAACAGCATTGAAACGTGTATCTTACCATATGTGAAACAGATCACCAGTCCAAGTTCAGTGCATGAAACAGGGCACTCAAGGCCAGTGCACTGGGACAACCCTGAGGGATGGGATGCGGAGGGAGGCGGGAGCAGGTTCAGGATGGGGGCCACATGTACACCCATGGCTGAGTCATGTCAGTGTACGGCAAAAACTACCACAACATTATAAAGCAATTAGCCTCCAATTAAAAAAAAAAAAAAAAAATCAGCTGATTTAGGGAATTCCCTGGCGGTCTAGTGGTTCGGACCCTGAGCTTCCACCCAGGGGGCATCAGTTTTATTCCTGGCCAGGGAAACTAAGATCCCACACATGGTGTGGTTAAAAAAAAAAAAAAAAATCAGCTGATTTAGAAGTAGGTATTACTATCTGGAAGATGTAAAAATAATAATAAGTAGTAACTGATTTATTATTGGTCTGTTTGGGTCACGCACTGCCTTAACTTGAATTCTATTCTATTGTTTAAAAACCCTCTTGGGAATTCCCTGGTGGTCCAATGGTTGAGACTCAATGCTTTCACTGTAGAGGGCCTGGGTTAGATCCCTGGTCGGGGAACTAAGATTCCACAAGCTGCGCCGTACTAAAATGAAACTAAAATTTAAAAAAGTAAAAATAAAAATTAGAAATTTTCTTATGGGTCTTGATCTCAATGAAAGAGATGGATCGCCCAGAGTTCTTGGCTGCAGCCACTGATTCAAGAAACGCTGATCTAATATCCACAAGGTCCATGCACGATTGGGCTACACAGCTCGGTACGACTGTCCCTTCCTTTATTGACTATGATATCAATAAATATCATAGGAGGGGGAGAGAGCAGTGAGTGAGTGATGGAGGGATCTCTGCCAGGCCAGGGGAGGGCCCAAGTCAGCCTGCACGGGGAAAGGTGGCATGGTCAGCCTGGGGACCAAGGTTCTTTTCTTCCAGAAGCAGACATTTCAGTGTTTTCAAGGGCCATTCAAAGTTTGCTAAGCAAAGAATCAGGGACTAGAAGAGGAAATTCCAGAGGAAGGACACAATTCCCCTTCAGGAAGCACTGGATCTGTTTGTGTGCTAAGAGATGTACGGAGAGGGGGTTTCAGCCCTCCTGACGGTCCAGGGAGAAAAACAACCGGCACTCCCCGCCCCCTCTCCATCTGGTCCATAAACAGTGATTACACTGTGCTTGGCAGAGGGGGAGATAGGGAGAAATTCCATCAATGACACTGATAAAACTCATGATCGTGCCGGACCCTGAGAGGTACAGGGGTGTGCCTGGGTGTATATGCATATATCATCTTAGAGAAGTGAATAAAGTCAAGGTCAGGTATTTGAGACTTTCTTGGTCTATAGGTTTTTTACTTTTCTCTGCAATTACTTTACAAGCCGGTAGAAAATTAAATGGGTGATACATGTAACATTGCCACCAAACCAAAGATCAAGAAGAGGAGTGGGAGGTTGGGGTGTGTATAACAGGTCACTTCCCCAAGAAGGGCGGATTAGTTGACCACCCTGCCCCCACCCCACACACCAGGTCTGAGAGTGGGAAATAACTGAGGTTTCTAGGAGGAAGGGCAAATTGTCCTGCAATATCTTGCAGGGACCCACTTATCACATTCAAACAACAAAACAGACAACATTGCTCACAAATGAATGGAAACCCTTGAATGTGTCTGAGAATGAGGCCCACGTGGCTGGGTGCTGGATTTAGAGAGGAGACCTGCTGAGTTTGGAGAAGCCACCCTAGAAAGTTCCAAAAGTGATGGAAAATCGGAAGAAGTGGCAGCTAGAATACCCTGTGCTTGTGAATAGTGCCTCATGGAGGCTCTGTGGGCTAAATCTACAGGCTTTTATAGGACTGAAAAAAAAAGTTCTAGGCTCTTATAGCAATTTGAAACAGAGGTGAATCTGAGGTTCCTGTTGCCAACACCTTTTAATGAATAAAAGGTAATTAATGCTAATGAATAGTGTTAATTAGGCACCCACGTACAAATTCCTCTGCCCCAGTTACTGGATGAGCAAAGACCTGTCCCCACATAGCTGACTACACCCTGAGAAGCGCCAGGAATCTTCCCAAATGAGATCAGAAGCACACCCCAAAACTGGACAGCAGAGCTGAAAAAGCAGGATAATTATATCCATCATGGTTCTCTCCAGAAGGCTCTCTGAGAGGAGCGTATTAAGCAAGCAATTTAGGGAGTGGGTGTTTGCTTACCAAGTACATTTGCTTTAGAAAGAATTAATTGGAGGGTTTGTTTCTCGATGGTTAACTATTTGACTGAAGAGAGAGGATGGAGCTGAGAAATTTAAGAGTGGCTAGGATCTTTAGCCAAAGAGTCCAAGACCCACTAATAAAACACCCCATTTGAGTACTCTTGGCTAGAGAATCCCATGGACAGAGGAGCCTGGTGGGCTACAGTCTATAGGGTCGCAAAGAGTTGGACATGAGTGAAGCAACTTAGCAGGCAGGTGGGCATGCAAATGAAAAGCATGCATTTGTACAAAAAGATACACTGAAATGCATTCTTGAAGAGTTAGTTGCTGGCAAATAAAAGGTAGAAGGCATTATGGGATGGCTTTAGAAATTCTATTCAATGTGGGGGACCTAGGTTTGATCCCTGAGTCAGGAAGATCCCCTGGAGAAGGAACTGGCAACCCACTCAGTATTCTTGCCTGGAAAATTCTATGGACAGAGGAACCTGGCAGGCTAGAGTTCATGGGGTCACAAAGAGTCGGACATGACTGAAGCGACTTAGCATGCAGCACATTGATAATGCCAAGAATCACCTCTGTTTATTTGTCTTGGAATTCCCACATTCAGATCCCCTGTGTTCACAGGTAAGGTACTGTTCTTTTCGGCACAACACACGCTTGCCTTGGACAGTAGGAGAGAGGCTCTGAGCCTGGATCACAAGGCCTGGGCCTTGTCTGCGTAAGGTTTATTAAGGGATGGATGACAAACTGCACTTGGGTTTCTCCCCTCCCTTGGCCTGGTGAATCTGCAACCAGAAAAGCTAGTTAGGTGTCCTGCACAGTCAGGGGCGGGGGCTAATGGAGAAGCAGGTAGACTGGCTTTGTAGGGTGCTTTTCAGAGTGGGGGATCCTCTGAGAGCTTCAGGTGTTAGTCGCTCAGTTGTGTCTGACTCTTTGTGACCACCCCCCCATGGACTGTAGCTCACCAGGGTCCCCTGTCCATGGAATTCTCCAGGCAAGAATACTGGAGTGGGTAGCCATTCTCTACTTCAGGGGATCTTCCTCACCCAGGGATTGAACCCGGGTCTCTAGCATTGCAGGCAGATTCTTTACCATCTGAGTCATCAAGGAAGCCCCCCCCCCACCACCACCACTGTCACCTGAGAGCTTCAAAATGTATTGTAAATCTGAGAATGAAATTCATCACAGACTCCCACCCTGGTGCCTGCAAGGTGATAAGCACACAGGATCTGGGGAGGGAACTGGGTAAAAAGAAATACTTTTCATAAAACCAGAGAATTGTGGGATCTCTAAACAGGCTGTCACAGACAATTCAGACAGTGCTCAACACAGAGATTCACGTGTTATTCTTATTTTGATTATTGTCCCATGTCTAGGAATGGATCACATCAACCGCCATCACACAAAGAGCAGTTGAGATAGGTATTTTAGGCCCAAATTGGAGATTGCAATCACTCGCCGCCAACAGTACTTTCATTAAAGTTATTTTAGCAACTCTTACTTGAGAGACCCTAATTGTCTTCAGATGTCCTCTGTCCCCTCCTTCTTTTAATAACAGAACTCTATGGACGTGAGTCTGAGTGAACTCCGGGAGATGGTGATGGACAGGGAGGCCTGGCGTGCTGCGATTCATGGGGTCGCAAAGAGTCGGACACGACTGAGCGACTGAACTGAACTGAACTGAACTGAGAGTTTTAGCTGGACACACAGTCATCCAATTAAGGACATTTCCCAACCTCCTTCAAGGTGTGGCCATGTTGCTAAACAAATAACAACAACAATAATAGTATATCTTACAGTCTGGTGTGTGTTAGGTAACTATTCTAAGTGCTTTACATGTACTAACCTATTTAAATTTCACAATAACCCCATAAGGATGAGGAAACAGAGGTGCAAAGACACTAACTGACTTCGCCATGACTACAGATGGCAAGTGGGAGAACTGGGGATTTTTTTAACCCCAAAAGTGGGGCCTCAGAGATTGCCTTCTAGCTCACATTCAGCCCAGTGGAAGGTGAGTAGACTTTCTAGGTCATGCCCTCAAAGGGGAGAGGTTCGCTCCCAGTCTCTCCATCTGTCCTTCCTGCCAGCGGGAAATCACCATCTTAAACTACAAGCTGGAAGCCACCTGGGCTTCCTTGGTGGTAAAGAATCCACCTGCCAGTGGAGGAAACACGGGTTCAATCCCCAGTCTGGGAAGAATCCACATGTCGCGGAGCCACTAACGCCCATGCGCCATAGCTACTGAGCCGGAGCGCTAGAGCCTGGGAGCAACTGCTGAAGCCCGTGCGCCCTGGAGTCAGCGCTCCGCAGCAAGAGAAAGCACTGCAGGGAGAAGCCTGCAAACCGGAAACAGAAAGGAGCCCTTCCTCTCAGCAGCTGGAGACAGCCTGCGCAGCAACGAAGACCCGGTGCCGCCAAAAATAAATAAATCCATCTTAAAATTAAAAAAAAAAAAAAAGAAGAAGAAGAAGGAAGCTGCTCGTTGAAGACGGTGGGATAATAAGATGAAAGGCTGGGTACCCAACACCATATAACCTATTTGCCTAGACGCCTTTATGATCAGCTTGTTACAGGAGAGAGAGAAATCTTCATCCAGTTTTAACCATTGCTGTTTGGGGAGAGAAGAGCAGTCTTCCTTATAGTAAAACTGTAAGAACATAACCTAACGAGTCCACCTTAGGTCAAGAGTGAGGTTGTGGAAGGAAGGTCATGTCTTTGAGCATCTACTGTATACCCAGTGTCTTCACACATCATCTCATTCACTCCCCAAAGAAGTTCTGCAAATAGACATGGTCAGCCTGTATCTGGAATGAGGAATCTGAGGCTCAGAGTAGTTAAGTAATTTGCCTAATATCACACAACTTGTAGGTGGACGGGCTTAGATTTCAACAGCCCTTTTCCAGAGGCCTCTTTCCCACTATTCCCAGAGATGCTCTGGGGAAAGGTGACTCATTTACGAGAAACATTTCTACACCATCTGTATCGTGACCCTATTATGAGTTGCTCCAAAAAGCTATCTGATCAGACTGGTACTCTTAATTCCATGTTGTAGATGAGAACACAGACAAGACAAGCAATTATACCCCCAACATCCACAGAGGGTCTAGATTTAGAAGTCGCAGCTGCAGAAATTCAAGGCTGATGATTCCTCTATATAGAGAACCAATTTGAGAACCGAGAAGTCCTTATTGTTGAAACTTATGAAATGTCTTCTCATTTTTTGAGAATTTTAATGGTGGGGGATAAGAAGCAGAGGAGATCAGCTGCTGATGATATGGAAGTGTTGTGTTTAATCTGAGTTTTAGAGATTTTTCCTATTTGACTATTCAAGTTTTGTTGGTCACATCAGAACTTCTGAGTCGCAGGGACAGTTACATAAAGACCCCCAACCCGGAAGCTGGCCCTCTTATAGAGACAGAGGTGGTGGTCACCGAGGTCCTCAGCCACTCTGGCCGTCGACAACCTCAAGATGGCAGACCTGAAGACCCCCAGGTCCTTAGAAATGATTTGACTTATCTCGTGCTTCTAATAGGAAACCACTTTCTCTGTTCCTGGTTTATCTGTAAGAAATGGTGGCCAAAAGTTCTCTATGCCATTTCTCTTGGGTTAACAAGGGCAGCCAGACCATGCTGGAATCTACATCTCCCACCCAAATTCCCAAGGAAGGGGCCCAAGAGAGTAACTTATTCCCACAGCCTGCCCCCTCATCCAGTCAACATCCAATGGTTGGTGCACCGCAGCTCTGTGGCTCAGTGGGAATGGGGCATTCCCATGGAAATAGCCACCACATGACTGAGTGCAGGCATCCTTAAGCCTAGCTGCACATTGGTCATCTGGGGAACTTAACAAACAAACCAAAGGCCAATTCCCACCCCCAGAGACTTGGGTTTCATTGCTCTGGATGAGGAGGTATATGGAACCCTAGCATCACTGTTTTGGGGAAAATTTCCCAGGGGATTCCTTGTAGCCATAGTAGGGTGTTTGCAATGTATCTCTACAGTGAAGAGGAACATTTTCAGAAAGATTTTCAGCAGGAAGCTGTGTGTTCTGAAAAGTTGTTTGTTTTGCTGTGATTTGTCACTGGCTCCATTCCTCTCTTATGTTAAAGAAACATCTGAAGATCTTGCTACCCGTGGTCCCTCGAGCAGCCACAGCACCATTGGTACCACAGGACCTTGGGCCCTACCCCAGACCTGTTGGGCTAGACTCTGCATTTTAACAAAATCCTTGGTGCTTCCGTGCATACTAGAAGCACTGCTTTAAGCCCTGGTTCTCAAACCTGGTTGCACACTGGAGTCACCTGAAAGTGAAAGTCGTATCCAACTTTGCAACCCCATGGACATGGACATGGGGTGGGTAGCCTTTCCCTTCTCCAGGAGATCTTCCCAACCCAGGGATCGAACCCAGGACTCCCACATTGCAAGCAGATTCTTCATCAGCTAAGCCACAAGGGAAGCCCGGAGTCACTTGGGGAGTGTTAAAAACTACTGAGGCCAGGCTCCACCCCCCAAGGATTCTGATTTAATTGGCCTGAAGTACAGCCTGGGTGGAGAAGGAAATGGCAACCCACCAGTATTCTTGCCTGGAGAATCCCATGGACAGAGGAGCCTGGCGGGCTACAGTGCATGGGGTTGCAAGAGTTGGACATGACTTAGCGACTAAAGCAACATAGACCTCCCCAGGTGATCATAGTAGACGATAGTTTCTGAACGATGGTCTTAGGAGTCTTCCTTTCGCACATACCCTACCCCACTTTTCTCCCTGTACCCTCCCAAAGTGAAAGTGAAGTCACACAGTCGTGTTCAAGTTGGACATGACTGAGCGACTAAAGCAACATAGACCTCCCCAGGTGATCATAGTAGACGATAGTTTCTGAACGATGGTCTTAGGAGTCTTCCTTTCGCACATACCCTACCCCACTTTTCTCCCTGTACCCTCCCAAAGTGAAAGTGAAGTCACACAGTCGTGTTCGACGCTTTGTGACTCCATGGACTATATAGCCCATCAGGCTTCTCCATCCATGGGGTTTTCCAGGCAAGAATGTGGGTTGCCATTTCCTTCTCCAGGGGATCTTCCCCACCCAGGGATCAAACCCAGGTCTCCTGCATTGAAGGCAGTCACTTAACCCTCTGAGCCACCAGGGAAGTCCTCAACCCCCCCCCCNATCAGGCTTCTCCATCCATGGGGTTTTCCAGGCAAGAATGTGGGTTGCCATTTCCTTCTCCAGGGGATCTTCCCCACCCAGGGATCAAACCCAGGTCTCCTGCATTGAAGGCAGTCACTTAACCCTCTGAGCCACCAGGGAAGTCCTCAACCACCGCCCCTCCAAAAAAAAAAAAAAAAAAAACTAGGGGAGTAGTACCAAAGATGCCACATCTATTAGGATGGTGAATTCCAAGAAAGCAGTTATCTTATTTGTACTGTTTGCTTTAGGCTTAAGGATGGTAAACAGTTCCAGGAAAAATTACAGTCCTAAAGGTTCGACTTGAACTTTTACAAGAACTGATTCGGCCTGTCCAGTTCTCCACCTCTTCCCTCTCCAGAGCTGCGCCCCTAGGTGTCAGCCTGGAGTTCTTGCCAAGCCACTGCTTGAGGTCAGGGGCTGCTGCTGGTGGTGTTCAGTTGCTCAGTCATGTCTGACTCTGTGACCCCATGACCCCATGTGAGCCCTCCAGGCTCCTCTGTCCATGGGATTTCCCAGGCAAGAATACTGGAGTAGGTTGCCATTTCCTCCTCCAGGGATCTTCTCCATCCAGTGATTGAACCTGCGGCTCCTGCTTGGCAGGCAGATTCTTTACCACTGANTGAGCCCTCCAGGCTCCTCTGTCCATGGGATTTCCCAGGCAAGAATACTGGAGTAGGTTGCCATTTCCTCCTCCAGGGATCTTCTCCATCCAGTGATTGAACCTGCGGCTCCTGCTTGGCAGGCAGATTCTTTACCACTGAACCACCTGGGAAGGGAGAATAAATATTAGGTTTCCAGACACTCACCTCTGTGTCCACAGCACAGGACTGCATTGTTTTTTAAATTGACTTGACGTCTCAACTCAGGGAAATTTTCCATTTTGTTTTGAACCTCAGACTTCTGGAGAAGGAATGGCAATCCACTCCAGGATTCCTGCCTGGAGAATTCCGTGGACAGAGAAGCCTGGCAGGCTACAGTCTGTGGGGTCGCAAAGAGTCGGACACGACTAACAGAGTAATACAACAGTCAGACTTCTGGGCAGCTCGGTTTATGCTTTGCCCCTTCTCTGAGCAGTTAAACTGAAAAGCACTCCAGAGTCCATCAGCCAGGGCAGATAGCATCAGAGGGAAATAATCAAAAACCATGGCAGAACAATTGTCCTTTTATACAAGGTGACCTTTGCTGGGGGAGGGGACTTCTTTGATTTATTATTCTCTAAATTAACCTCACAGGGAAGGGTCTGTGCTCTTCCCTGAATGCCCATCACCCCACTCCTGGGCTTTTCTGCGTCACCTTTCAATTTCACCAGCTCCTTCCTTTTTCTTTTCTTGGGAAAGAATCATGTTTCCTAAAATGGGTTGAAACAAATGTTGAAACTCAAAACCAGAGACCTTAAATCTGTAGGAGCTCGGGAGCCTTAGTGAATGATGAAACACCCACAGAGTAGGGAAAACCTTAATGAACTGGGAGGTGGGTCATCTTTCCATACCTGGCTCCAAGAAGCGGCCCTCTGGAACTGTGAAAACAAGACACCGTACTTTAGATTCTCCTGAACCAGGTCTTGAAGTCAAAGGGTAATCTCCTGTGTGACGGTGGGTTTGGTGGACTTTGAGGTTGCCTGTCCAACTGTCAATCATACCCCTCCATCACTGTAGGGTGAGGACGGTGAGAGAATGAGTTTGATCTGTTCCTTAGTCCCATGGCTGGTGCCTGATTGGTTCAAAGCAGTAGGGGGTAGTCCTATTTCTGCATCCTGATTGGTTGGATCGAACCTCGGTTTCCTGCATCGCAGGCAGATTCTTTATCAGCTGAGCAACCAGGGAAGCCCTGATTGGCTGGAAGAGAAGCCTATTGGGTGAAGGGGGTCCGGACTGAGGACCAAACCTAATCAGGGTGGAAGACAGCAGAAAAGCTGAGGTGCAGCCCTCAACATGGCCTGGAGGAGTCAGCGCATACTCAGCCCAGCGTCCTCAGCCCTGGGCCCAGAGAAATCTGTGGCGTGTGTTCCATCCCGCTTCTGAGAGCTTCTCAAGGGACCAAGCTTAGGTGCCCAGAGCCTGTAACTAACTTAACAATGCCCCCTTTATCGGCCGTCTTCCCTTCCCTTTATCTCTTCCCAGCTCTTTTCTCCTGTTCTCGTCAGATTCCAAAATAAACTACTTTTGCTAAAATCCTCCTCTCATGTCTGTTTTGTTCAAGTCGAACTTTTAGACCAAATGGGTAGCTTTCTCTTCATGGATGCTGTTGTGCTTTTTCGGTCCTCTGCTTGGATAACCCATTGTCCCTGGTCTCTACTAGACAAATTCCTACTTATCCTTCAAGATCCAATTTCGGCCTGTCGTTCTGTGTTAGTTCTTCCTAGAAGTCTTAGTCATGGCCTCCCTCAGGCCATCATTGGGCTGTGAACAACACTCCACTGTTGGAATGACCTTATTAGAGGTAGACATTTACCTGGCAGCCTTTCTTCTGGACCAAGTACCTTGAGTTCAGGCACCTTTTCCCCAGGGACGTGTACAGAACATGGCACACAGCTGTCACGCAAATATTTGTTGAGCCAATGTATGAATCCATGTCCTGACAGCAAGGTGGTAGTTTTACATCATAAGTTTTGGATGGTTTGCTACATAGCAGTAGCCAACCAGAAGAGCCACTATTAACTTCTCACCTTGTGCAACCTACTTTTCACCTTGTGCAAGCTACTTGGGTTTCCCTGGTGAGTCAGATGGTAAAGAATCCACTTGCAATGCAGCAAACCCGAGTTCGATCCCCTGAAAAAGGGAACGGCAACCCACTCCAGTAGTCTTGCTTGGAGAATCTCATGGACAGAGAAGCCTGGCAGGATACATACAGCCTCTGGGGTCCCAAAGAGTCAGACATGACTGAGCGACTAACACTTTCACTTTCATGCTACTTAAACTTTCAGATCCTCATCAGAAAAATGGGGATGATAAGATAGTACCTGCTGTCTAACTGGGCTTTTGTGAATCTAAGTTAAGAGATTCGTGCCTAACATGAAGTCAATGCCCAAGAATACTTTCCTTGGGGCTCTCACTCACAGGGCCAAGCATTGAATTCATGATCCTGCAGAGATGTTTAATGACCAACACAGCTGGCTTTCCAACGTGATCCTTTTCAGCAGCTTCAGGTCCGAGACTAATTCCTCTCCCCAAAGTTTAGGTCTTCACCTGCCACAGGTGGCGTTTATTGGGCTGTAGGAGGCAGGGGCCTGTGGCAGATGGGCACTTCCCCACCCTTTCCCTGGCCCCACCCAAGGCCCAGAGGGCTCACTTGAACTGCTGGTGGAGGAACCAGACTTCCAAATTCCCTTAATCGCTCATTTTCACAACACCCTGCTGCCATTGTATAGAAGCTGAAGCAGCCAGCCTGTGACAGCCTGGCAAAGGCCTCATCTCCCCTCTCTCCAATCACCTGCTGAGGCTCCCAAGTGGCTCAAGCGGGCAGACTCCAGGGCAGTCTGGTACCAAAACAGGATGGGAAGGGAGGAAGAAGAGAAGTTGCTCAGTCGTGTCCGACTCTTTGCGACCCCGTGGACTGTAGCCCACCAGGCTCCTCTGTCCATGGGATTCTCCAGCCAAGAATACTGCGGTGGGTTGCCATTTCCTTCTCCAGGGGATCTTCCCGACCCAGGGATCAAACCCAGGTCTCCCGCATTGGAGGCAGACGCTTTACCGTCCAAGCTACCAGGGAAGCCCAGGGAAAGGGTGGAGAGGAGAGCAAAGCGGGGCAGAGCGGAAGTCCTCCAGCCCAGCGTCAGTGTCCTGATTGAATTTTCAGGGGGAAAATCGGAAAGGCTCAAAACAGATGAAATCATTCACCCAAGGATACAAGGAAAAGATAACGCTCCAACGCTCTCTGGAGGGATGGCCCAGTCATTCTCCTTACAAACAGGTCTTTGAAAGTAAGTTCCTGGATGTTGTCAGAGCAAGACTTTTTTTTTAATCTTTTGGTGGTAGTGGAGGGAATGGGACACAAGCTAAATACATTTGAATCTTCTTTTAAGTTATATTTATGTCAAGTGGTCTCTCCCTCTCTCTCTCTTTTTTTGGCTGCAACTCAAGGCTCGTGGGATCCTAGTTTTCCAACCAGGGACTGAAACCCCTCAACTCTCGCCCACCAGACCCAGCAGTGAGAGTGCAGAACCCTAACCACTGGACTACCAGGAAATTCTCCAATGTCAAGTAGTCCTGTTGGGAAAATGTTTCTCTCACCAGCTGGGCCTGGGGCTGGGCTGAGAGTAGGGAGACACTAATTAAGGTCATTCCCCCCGAAACAGAGCGGGACCCTGTGGTCCTTGCCCCTGTCCCACGTCATGTCCTTTGCCTGCCTTTTGTTTCTGGAAAACTTCAGTCAAATAATAAGTTTAATCAGAGAGGTGAGAAATGCAGAAACAAAGGAAAACAGTCAAAGGAGACCAAATAATGATGCAGTGATTAAGCAAAGTCAAGGACCTTTAGTTCTTTCTCCAGGGCTATAGATAATATTCTGAGCCATATCCTGTGAGCTGTCTTATAGATACCAAAACACCAGGTGGAGAAGTTAACTCTGTGAAGACCAGACTGTACCCAGGACATGAGCTGTCACCATTCTTAGAACTGGCCTCAAAGAAATGGGAACAAATGGACCCTGGAAGTGAAGATTAACTGTACCTAAAGCAAGATGACGCTGGTCAGACCATCGACGACCAGTTTCAAGATGACTGTCAGAGATGACTGCTGTTTCTGCATGGAGCCCCGACCCCTGCACTCTGGGTATAAAAGCTCTTGCCCCACAGGTTGCCTGGGGATCGAGGGATGAAGGAGAGAGTTAGCCTTTGGACAGATGTCCACCCTCCCCCCTTCCCCAGTTGCCAGCATCTGAAATAAAGCAAACTGGGTGGCTCAGCTGGTAAAGAATCCACCTGCAATGCAGAAGACCTGGGTTCAGTCCCTGGGTTGGGAAGATCCCCTGGAAAAGGGAAAGGCTCCCCACTCCAGTATCCTGGCCTGGAGAACTCCATGGACACGACTGAGCACCTTTCACTTCTTTTCTTTCCTTTCCACCAACCTGGCCTGTTTATTGGCTTTTGAGCGGCAAGCATCTGGACCCCACACACCTTTCAGTGACACCTTTGAACCCTGGAAATCACTGGTTTTGAAAGGAAAGGCACTCAACCTTTTTACCATTTTTTCAAGTAGGTTGACAAAATGATTTCAACTCAGTTCTTCCTTTCTTCATATGGTTCAACCAAGTCTGGGTTCTAATAGAGACTAAACAGACATGTTTGTCTCTCTTGCTAGTGAGCAGTCAATATTTGCAGTATCTAAGGACTGCATACCGCAAGCAAATCTCAGAGGCTTGGACCTACTTCGGACATGAACAAAAGCCGGCCCATTTTAACTATTGCTAGCCCCTTGATCTCCCCGAGCCTTATCTGAGAGGCAGGTGTGTAGTCAGGAGCACAGATTCTGAAGCCAGCACACCTGGCTTTGCATCCCAGATCTGCCATTTCTAGCTGTGTGGCATTTGGCAACTAACTTAAACTCTCTGTGCCCTGGATTCCTCGTGTATATATATACATACACACATAAACACACACACACACGTATGTATAACTGAGGGCTTCCCAGGTGATGCTAGTGGTAAAGAACCCACCTGCCAATGCAGGGAGACATAAGAAACACAGGTCCGATCCCTGGGTTGGGAAGATCCCAGGAGGGGGGCACATCAACCCACTCCAGTGTTCTTGCCTGGAGAATCCCATGGAGAGGGGAGCCTGGAAGGCTACAGTCCATGGGGTCGCAAAGAGTAGGACATGACTGAAACGATTTAACATGCATGCTTGTATAATTGAATCACTTTACTGTTACTCTGAAATACTGTAAATCGACTATACTTTAATAAAGAAAAAAGAAATCCCTGACCTCTGGAGCTGACATTCTAATGCTGTTGGTTGTAGACTCAGAGGTATACTTACCATGAAGGTCACGGCCACAAGCTCCTCTATTGCACAGGCCCTTCCAAAAGCTCAGTGGGGGTCCCTACCAATGCCTTTACATTTCTTGCCTAATTTTGTATTCATAATTGTATGTTTTCTTTCTTCGAGAGGACCCTCAAAACTGCAAAAGCCTGGACTTCCCTGGTGGTCCAGTGGTTAAGATTCTGTGCTCCCAATGCAAGGGGCCCAGGTTCGATCCCGGGTCAGGGAACTAGATCCCACACACAGCCCAGCTAAGAGTTCGCATGCCACAAGCAAAGATCCCGCACTCCCCGACAAAGACTGAATATCCTGCAGGCTGCAGCTAAGACCTGTGTGGCCAAAAATAAATATATATAAAAAAGACTAGGACCTGAACCTAATATTCTTCCCCACAGTGGCCTGGATCCAGCATCTAAGCCAGTTCAGTTCAGTTGCTCAGTCGTGTCCGACTCTCTGTGACCCCATGAATCGCAGCACGCCAGGCCTCCCTGTCCATCACCAACTCCCAGAGTTCACTCAGACTCGCATCCATCGAGTCCGTGATGCCATCCAGCCATCTCATCCTCAGTCGTCCCCTTCTCCTCCTGCCCCCAATCCGTCCTAGCATCAGAGTCTTTTCCAATGAGTCAACTCTTCGCATGAGGTGGCCAAAGTACTGGAGTTTCAGCTTTAGCATCATTCCTTCCAAAGAAACCCCAGGGTTGATCTCCTTCAGAATGGACTGGTTGGATCTCCTTGCAGTCCAAGGGACTCTCAAGAGTCTTCTCCAACACGCTACAGTGACCTGGATCCAGCATCCAAACCAGAGACAACCCATATTTGTCAAAATATCATGTAACAAGTATTCAGGTGTTTTTTTTTCTCTCACAATGTACCTACTACTCAAGTATCTGCAATACACATACAAATATAATTTCTAACCTGCCCCAGTGGAGTGGCCTGTTTGGACGGCAAACAAGACTTTGCTCTTTCTAAATGCCTCTGTACACAGAGCATGCGCAGCCCACCTCACCCCCACCCCCAACAGATGATTTGGGAAAACACGTATTTGTCAATAGGCACAGCCATTAAGAAGCCACACAGAAAATTTACTTTATAGGTTCTAAGTCCCTCTCGAAAAATGGTTTCTTTTTCAACTGGGAATATCTAAACAAGTAGATTTTATTTTAAATATGGACCTTTTTTTTTGAAAGAAGAAGAAAGTTTATTAGAGTGGGGTGGGGTTGGGGAATCACCGAGTACAGCAAGCCGGCTTCTTGATAATGGGGGAGAGGAACTTTGGATGGGGGTCTTTGGTCTGCTTTAATAGCTGGGAGACAAAGCAATGGGATGGGGTCTTGTGAGTCATTTGCTGATTGGATGAGGCACATAAACATTCTGTATATGAGGCAGGAAAGAGTAGGACAAATACTTTTCCTCACGTAGAGTAGGAGGGGGCCAGGCCTCCAAACTTCCACAATGGTTACAGCAGGCAGGAAGGTCCATAAGAGTCTTGTTTTTTTCTGTTGCTGAATTTCCAGAAGCTTCATGCTCATCTTGTTCTTTTCTTTTCAAGGCACTACAAGAGCCACTGTAATCAGGACTGCCCCCAGGATATTGGCCATTTTTAAAGTCTTCATTGATTTTGCAATATTGCTTCTGTTTCCTATTTTGGTTTTTTGGCCCTGAGGCATGTAGGATCTTAGCTCCCTGACCAGGGAATCCAACCACTGAATTTCCAGAAGCTTCATGCTCATCTTGTTCTTTTCTTTTCAAGGCACTACAAGAGCCACTGTAATCAGGACTGCCCCCAGGATATTGGCCATTTTTAAAGTCTTCATTGATTTTGCAATATTGCTTCTGTTTCCTATTTTGGTTTTTTGGCCCTGAGGCATGTAGGATCTTAGCTCCCTGACCAGGGAATCCAACCCGCACTTCCTGCACCAGAAGGCAAAGTCTTAACCACTGGACCACCAGGGAAGTCACCTAAGCAGGTAGATTTTAAATAGTTGGATTCATATCAGTTATCCTGTGCTATTTATTTCCATATGGGAAAAAAAAAAAGTATAAAACAGAATTCCCTGTCATACAGATCTCTGGGGGGAATTACAAGCAAAACTGATTTACTCTTTAAGCCAGACCGCATATATAATCACCTGCTGCTGTTAGGACTGCAGTTTTAAAAACTTCTGGGAAAATAGCAATGGGTGAAAAAGGAAAGGTTTGGTTTCAAATAATGACTCCATTGGCTTTGGTTTATTAACTTTGAAATTAAACTACTATGTAGATCGCATATTTGTGCCAGGAATTAATTATATTTAACCTTCTCCATGTATCCAAATGCCCACGCAACTTTCAAAAATTGTGCTGGGCAATCTTGCTTTTAAAAATGCCTTTCAAGTGTTGGGGGTTAGGACAGATTGCAAGCTTGGGACTGACATGCACACACTGCTGTATTTAAAGTAGATAACCAGTGAGGATCTATTCTGGAACACATGGATTCTTCTTAATACTCTGCAATAACCTAAATGGGAAAAGAACAGATGCATGTAGATGTTTAACTGAATCATTCTGCTATACACCTGAAACTAACAAAACATTGCTAATCAACCTGCTCGCCCTAATTCTACTGCAGGTCACGCTGGGTCTAGGTGTCTCCCTGCAGAGACAGTTGTTTCCTGAAGGATTAACTCCCAGTCACCAACGGACCAATAGTTCCTATTGAGTTACATTGACTAAGCCCATTGCTAAGGATTTCATTCTATTTACTGAATCATGCTGGAGCCCATGAGCAGAGGAAAACAAAGGAGACGAACGTGACCAAAAGCCAGGGAGTGTTTCAAGCACAGGCGTGATTCCAGAATCTGTTTTTATCTTTCACGCTGGCTGCACCGGCTCGTCACTGCCCCTTTGGGCTTCTCTAGTTGCAGCACCCAGCCTTAGTGGTCCTGACTGGGGATCAAACCCGTGTCCTCTGAGTTGGGAGGAGGACTCTTAACCACTGGCCCACGAGGCAAGACCTTGTTTTTTTTAACTGAAGTATAGTTGATTTACAATGTGGTGTTAGTTTCTGGTGTATAGCAAAGTGATTCAGATACACACACATGTATGTACACCTGTACATATAAAAGGAATGTATGTGTAATATACATATATATTCTTCTCCATCAGGGCTTATTACAGAATACTGAATAAGGTTCCCTGTACTGTACAGTGCCACCTTGTGATCTCAGAATCTCCTTATTTAACAACATCTGCTCCTGGGACTTCCCTGGCAGTCCAGTGGTTAAAACTCTGCGATTCCACTTCAGGGGGTGTGGGTTTGATCACTGACTGGGGAACTAAGATCCCACATGCCACGTGGTGCTGCCAAATAAATAAATAAGTATAACTGGTGGCTCAGACAGTGAAGAATCTGCCTGCAATGCAGGAGACCTGGGTTCGATCCCTGGGTCAGGAAGACTCCCTGGAGAAGGGAATGGCTACCCACTCCAGTATTCTTGCTCAGAGAATTCCATGGACAGAGGAGCCTGGCGAATTACAGCTCATGGGGTCGCAAACACTTGGACACAACTCATTGACTAATACACTCACACACAAGCATATCTGGATGTTAAAAAATCCAACAACCAAAGTTTGGAAGAAATGCAATATACCCTACAGTCAAAAATTATTAAGCTCTTTCAATATTTTCAGTAATATCACAGCTGGATACAGAAAATTATTTATAGTGTATGAAAGCTGTGACTGGAAAATGATATATTTTGATCTTGAAAAAATAAAAATGATGCTTTATGAAATTTTAATAACTAATCCTTTATGAAAAAATGTAGACTGCTTGGGGAAAACCATGCGAAGACTCAGTTTTAATTCAGTAGTTTGCTTTTATTTATCAGAGTAGTAGAAATAGTTTTGATGTATAAATTTATTCCCATGCTGAAGTTATTCCCAAAACATAAATTTCAGGACCACTAAAAATGGAATAAGGTTTCCCTCTGATAATGAGGAATACTCAGGAACATTTTCACTGGGTAATTTGAGTCTTAGAGCTATTCGAGAAAAGTCTGTTTCCCTCCCCAAATTATTAAAGCAATAAAAATTTATTATATCATATTCTATCAAGTAAAGAAATGACAGAAATGAAAATTAGTTCTTCCTTATTCCACTCTCCAGAAGTAACCATCATTTTCACTTTCAAGTTAAGTGGGATTTTTTTAAAGTGGGATTTAAAAAAAACAAATCTTTAAAGCACAAAAGTGAAAATAATTAGTAACAGCAATGCAGAGATACATTTTCCAAGGGGGAATTTCTCTTTTTCTTCTTGATGGCATAAAAATCAATTTCCAATCAGAAAGCTAAGATATAGTGATCCCCCCAAAATCACTTCTTTTAAAAAATTTTTATTTTGAAATTATTATAGTCTTGTTATGGACTAAATATTTGCTCCACCAAAATTCATATATCAAAGCCATAATCCCCAATGTGATAGCTTTAGAAGATAAGTTAGGTCATGAGACTGGAACCTTCCTAGATGGGATTAGTGGTGTAAGAGGCCAGACAGCTGGCTTGCGGCCTATCTGCTCCGTAAGGATACAACCCAAGGGAGGCCTCTCACAGACCCAGATCATGCCAGCCCTCTGATTTCAGAGTTCCAGCCTCCTGAGCTGTAAGAAATAAATTTCTGCTATATACAAGCCACCTGAACTAAGAAAAGTCTCAAAAGAAATTGCAAAAATAGGAGAGAGAGAAACTCCGTTGGTGGCCCAGTGGTTAAGAATCTGCCTGCCAGCATAGGAGACGGGGGTTCAACCCCTGGTCTGGAAAGATCCCACGTGCCTCAGAGCAATGAAACCGATAAGCCTGTGCTCCAGAGCTCGCGCTCCACAGGAGAAGCCACTGCAATGAGGAGGACCTGCCCTACAAGTAGAGAGCAGCCCCCGTTTCCCTGCAGCTGGAGACAGCTCACGGCAAGGAAGGCCCAGCACAGCCAAAGGTAAATAAATAATTTAAAAGACAGTACAGAAGCACCGGGTGCCCTTCCCCAAGCTGCCCCTCAAAGTTACGTCTGACGTGACCATGGTGTACTATCCAAACCAGGAAACTGATTAGATCATTTCTCTTTGAAACACCAAGTATTTTGGGGGAAATCCCGCCATAAATATGAGGAGGCCTATTGGATTTTTTATATTCAAATAAAATTATTCTACAAGGTATCTATACAGTAGAAGGACCTAGTAGCCACCATCACTATCATATGTAGTGACTATTATATGTAACCCGACATCAAGTCATTGTCCTAGATAGATGTCAACGCAGAATATTTCAAGGGCTTTGATGGACAATGTATCGGTTTAAATATCATGTTTAAATACGCTGAGGACTTCCCCTGCGCTCCAGTGGTTAAGACTCTGCCTTCCAATGCAGGGGGTGAGGATTTAGTCCCTGGTCAGGGAATTAAGGTCCTATATGCCTCAAAGTGTGGCCAAAAATTAAAAAAATAAGTTGAATTTAAAGTAATAAAGGATACTGAGGGAACAAATACATTTTCTCCTTAGTGGTTATGAGACTGGAAATGTATTTTTCTTTAAAGTACTATTTAAATGCATCAAGTACACTTTGGAACTGCTTCAAATGGGAGTAAACGGCATACACAATCACAGAACTTACTGCACCAGCATTTTAGCTATTAACAGAGAAGCCTGCCTCCCAGACCACATTGAGCATTAGTTCCTCAAAAGCACTGTTTAAATTTACTTTGGAAACACCAACATTTGGTGCATTTTTTCCTTCATTCTTGAGGGTGCCTTTAGGAAAATCCAAGAACACAAATAATACAGTAATGTGGGTATTCCCAAGTACAGTTTTATAGTTAGTAAGCAGATGGTTTGGGGCTTGGAAAACATAATGACAGTATATTTTTATATGCCAGAACTACCAAACAGGAGAACACAGCAGGTCAGAGGAGTTTTTAAGATTAAAACAAAAATCTATTTATTCAGGAAATACTTACTGATGATCATCTGGTAGGCAGGCACAGGCCTGGGCACTGGATACACGATGCTGGATTAACCTTTTTTTTCTTAAATTCACAAACTTTTCCATTGACCCCTCTGGTAGGATCTGAAAAAAGTGAAAGTTTTAGTTGCTCAGTTGTGTCTGACTCTTTGTGACCACACCGACTGTAGCCCACCAGGCTCCTCTGTCTAAGGAATTCGCCAGGCAAGAATACTGGAGTGGGATGCTATCCTCTTCTCCAGGGGTTCTTCCCAACCCAGGGATCTAGAAAGCACCAAAATCAAAACTTGCAAAATGGGTGTAAGGTCACTGGAAAAAAAATCTAGAGATAAAAGTGGAGTACTTTCCAAAGAGATCCTGAATATATTATATTCTTCATGTCTTAGAGAATAATATCTGGAAAAACATTCACACAAAGATTGTGGATGGACTGACAAGTGGTTCAGAAGAATAAGACTCCAACTGTAAATTTTATTACTCATATATATGTTATATCTACATACATGGTATGTATGTATGTGTAATATGTATCGTATATACACATGATATATATGCATGAATCAACAAATATATTCTCCTACATAAATGCAAGAGGGACATATGATAAAATCTATGTCTAAATAAGTTTACTAAAAAGGCCAAAGAAATCCAGAACAGAAAAGAACATCTTTTTCAACAAATGATGTTGAAACAATGGATATCTATAAGAAAACAAAAATGAATTCCATCCCCTACTTCATGCCACAAACAAAAACTAATTGTATAGTTGAAATTTTTCAAAATAAAGTGATGGAAATAAAATATGTCTAAAACAGCTCTTAGAAGAAAAGTTATGACCAACCTAGGCAGCATATTAAAAAGCAGAGACATTACTTTGCCCACAAAGGTCCATCTAGTCAAGGCTATGGTTTTTCCAGTAGTCGTGTATGGATGTGAGAGTTGGACTATAAAGAAAGGTGAGCGCTGAAGAATTGATGCTTTTGAACTGTGGTGTTGGAGAAGACTCTTGAGAGTCCCTTGGACTGCAAGGAGATCCAACCAGTCCATCCTAAAGGAAATCAGTCCTGAATATTCATTGAAAGGACTGATGCGGAAGCTGAAACTCCAATACTTTGGCCACCTGATGTGAAGAACTGACACATTTGAAAAGACCCTGATACTGGGAAAGATTGAAGGCAGGCAGAGAAGGGGACGACAGAGGATGAGATGGTTGGATGGCATCACCGACTCAATGGACATGAGTTTGGGTGAACTCCGGGAGTTGGTGATGGACAGGGAGGCCTGGCATGCCACACCCCATAGGGTCTCAAAGTGTTGGACATGACTGACCGACTGAACTGAACTGAACTGAAAACAGCTCTATCAGTCAATACAAAATAAAAATTCTAAGTGGTAAGGAGTCAGTGTCTCCTAATTTCATTGACAGGGCTTTTATTTTCTTTCTCAATTGTATATACGATAATAATGTATCTTAAATTTCACAAAATTTCAGATTTGAAGAAATATAGTCATTTCTAGGGTGGAGGAAAATATACTCCTCTCTCCCTTGAGGGACGTGAATCTTAAGAGTGTATGGTGTTAGGTGCTATAATGGTGGTGGGTGACAGGAGTACACCCCTAAAGTAAGCCTTACATTTTCGAGCCTTACAGTTTGCATTGCGCATTCATATTATAGTTGCAATGAATTATGCTGCTGCTGCTGCTAAGTCGCTTCAGTCATGTCCAACTCTGTGCGACCCCTGAGACGGCAGCCCACCAGGCTCCCCCAACCCTGGGACTCTCTAGGCAAGAACACTGGAGTGGGTTGCCATTTCCTTCTCCAATGCATGAAAGTGAAGAGGCAAAGTGAAGTCACTCAGTCGAGTCTGACTCTTAGCGGCCCCATGGACTGCAGCCCACCAGGCTCCTCCATCCAGGTAAGAGTACTGGAGTGGGGTGCCATTGCCTTATAATTTCTTAACCGTCCTGCAAGTAGGTCACATGATTAGCCCAATGTACATTAATGAATGAATGAACACATAAAGTATCTAGGGCCCACATCATTAAAAAGTCTGCAAACAAGAAACGCTGGAGAGGGTGCGGAGAAAAGGGAGCCCTCCCTATACTGTTGGTTAGAATGTAAGTTGGAACAGCCACTATGGAGAACAGTATGAAGGTTCCTCAAAAAACTACAAATATAACTATTGTATTATTCAGCAACACCACTCCTGGGCATATATTCAGACAAAAGTATAATTCAAAGAGATACATGCACCCTTAGGTTCACAGCAGTAATATTTACAATAGCCAAGATGAATAGATAGAGATGCGGTACATATACACAGTAGAATATTACTAGAGAACAGTATGAAGGTTCCTCAAAAAACTACAAATATAACTATTGTATTATTCAGCAACACCACTCCTGGGCATATATTCAGACAAAAGTATAATTCAAAGAGATACATGCACCCTTAGGTTCACAGCAGTAATATTTACAATAGCCAAGATGAATAGATAGAGATGCGGTACATATACACAGTAGAATATTACTCGGCCACAAATAAAATAAAATAATGACATTTGCAGCAACATGGATGAACCCAAAGATTATCATTTTAAGGGACGTATATCGGATAAAGACAAATATTATATAATGTCACTTATATGTGGAATCTAAAATATAATACAAAATGACATATCTACAAAACAAAAACAGACAGACAGATATAGAGAACAGACGTGGTTGCCAAGGTGGACGGGGTAGGGGAGGGAAGGATTGAGAGTTGCAAACTCTTGTCTACAGGATGGATACTCAACAAGGTCCTACTGTACAGCAGGAACTATATTCAATACCCTGTGACAAACCATAATGAAAAAGAATATGAAAAGATATATTTGCTGTACAGAAAANAAAAAAAAAAAAAAAAGACAAAGTCTGAGCCTGGCCAGTGCTGCGTCTTCCTTTTAAGAATGACAGCTACACAGGACGTCAGCACCCCCTAGACTGCCTGCTCCCCGTCCTCCCCCTTCGTCCTCCCCTCCTCCTCTCCCTCCTCCTCCCTCCTTCCGTCTCCCCTCCCCCTCCTCCTCTTCTTCTTCATCCCTGCCTTGTCCTTCTTTTTAAATTACCAAGTGACTAAGTGCCAAGCATAACAACTAAATGAGGTGCTAGGTACGAATATTATCCCCTAGTTGGCGCTGCCCCCATTTTACAGCCCTTGGCTTTCTGACCACTTCCCTGCACACAAGCTCCCTAGTCTAATTCTCTTGGTGGCCTGTCCTCTGCCTGGCAGTTTACAGACCTTCCCCAGGAGCCCTTAATCCCTGAGGCCCTGAGGCCACAAGACCGGGTCCCACCATCTACTTCCCCTGTGGGTTTCTTCTGGGAACACTTACGAATACATAACTTTCACATGAATCCTACTCTTCGGGTCCATTTATGAGAAATCCAACCTAAAGCATTCCTACTTTACAGTCAGGGAAACTAAGAAGTAAGTTGTCCAAGCTATTAATTTAAAAAAAAAAAAAAGTGATAACACTGAGATTGAAACCTGGCCCTTTCCTGGTTCTCAAATCTACATACCAACCATTATATCCAATGTGGCTTCATGATTCCATGTCCCCATTGCCATCTAGATCTCTGCGGAGAAGGCCAGTTCTGGACAAAACGTTGCTAGGAAGGGGTCAGCTATGCCAAGCCAGTCACCTCTTTATCCACCATCCCAGGGTGTGTTAAACTTAGTTCCTTAAAGTTAGTTTGTTAAAGTTAGTTGGCTAGACCATGCTATCTGTCCTCAACTCTGCTCCCCTCTGCCTGCAAAACCCAGAACATTTTCCAATATCCAGCTACCCATGTCCAAATCCTGGCGATGATAAACTTTTCACTGTGCAAAGGAGAAAAAAAAGTCCCTGTGTCAGAAACCAACACGATTTAAACTTAGTTCCTTAAAGTTAGTTTGTTAAAGTTAGTTGGCTAGACCATGCTATCTGTCCTCAACTCTGCTCCCCTCTGCCTGCAAAACCCAGAACATTTTCCAATATCCAGCTACCCATGTCCAAATCCTGGCGATGATAAACTTTTCACTGTGCAAAGGAGAAAAAAAAGTGTCTGTGTCAGAAACCAACACGACATTGTAAAGCAATTATCCTTCAATTATAAATAAATACAACTAAAAAGCAAAAAACAAAAAAATGTCAAAGTGGTAAATTTTGCTCGATGCCAAATATATTCATTTAAAAAAAACCTTTTTTTTTTTTGTTTGTTTTTTCAACTTTTGGCCATACCTTGAAGCATGTGGGATCTTAGTTCCCCGACCAGGGATGAAACCCCTGCCCCTGCAGTGGAAGTGCAGTGCCTTAGCCACTGAACCACCAGGGCAGCCCCCAGATATATTCAAAGACTCTACTCTGGGCTGATGTCTTTGCTTCATTTTGGCGGGTAGGAGCTGGGGAGGAGCCACTGGACCTGTGAGATCTTAGTTCCCCAACCAGGGATGGAACCCAGGCCCTTGGCAGTGAGAGCAGGGAATCCTAACCATTGGACTGCCAGGGAATTCNACTCTACTCTGGGCTGATGTCTTTGCTTCATTTTGGGGGGTAGGAGCTGGGGAGGAGCCACTGGACCTGTGAGATCTTAGTTCCCCAACCAGGGACAGAACCCAGGCCCTTGGCAGTGAGAGCAGGGAATCCTAACCATTGGACTGCCAGGGAATTCCCTTCCGACATTTTTAATGTTTAAATATCTTCTTTTGTACAAGATAATAGTAAAAATAGACAGACGTTGATTTTTTAGAAAGTGGCCTAATGTAGCAAGATTAAAGTTGGCAACTCTGTAACTAGAGATTTTTTTTAAAGGTGATGGTGAGTGGGTTGGGGGGCAATTTTATTCATCTTGAAATCCAGTTGTCTAGAGGTTAGTATGTTGGGGAATGTATCAGGACCAGAAATTTTCTTATTTCAGCAGAATTCCTTCTTAATCATGACCACCAGTGTTAACCAGGATTCTCTTGACAGCAAGTGACAGAAACCCAATGATCTCAGATAAAAGGGGATTTTGCGAGGCTTTCATTATTTCAAGAAGGTGCTGGTAGACCTCACAGATGTTGGAATTAAGCGCTCAAAAGCCACTGTGAGTAGGAGTTTGGGATTAACGGATACACACTGCTATACAAAACATAAAAACGTAAACAGCAAGGTCCTATTGTATAGCACAGCGAATGCTACTCAATAGCTTGGAGTGACCTGTGACAGAAAATATACATAAACACATACATATGGATGACTGAATCCGTTTGCTGTGTACTTGAAGCTAAACAATACTCTACATTAACTATACTTCCAAAAAAAAAAAATCTGCTGTGACTCTCCATGTTCCCGAGTATAACAGCTGTGTACGGTTGCAAAACAAACCACCTCAAAAATCAGTAGATTGAAACAATAACAGTAGGACTTCCGTGGCGGTCCAGCGGTTAAGACACTGCATCCCACAGCAGGGGGCAGGGTTTCTACCCTATGTTGGGGAGCTAAGATCCCGAATGTCGTGGGGTGCCGTCAAAAAACAGGAGAAAGAAAGATCAAAAATTAAGTAAAACGACAACAATCCCTTATTACACTTGTGAATCTGCATGAGATAGAGTCTGGCAGAGAAAAGAAGGCTCCTTTCTGCTCCATGTGATGTCCGACTGGCAGCCTCCGCAAAAGGCTGGAACTCTGCTTCTAAGGCAAGGCAACATGCTGCAAGCTGGTTCTGTCAGCTGGGCTGAGGGCCCCAGGGACGGGTCTCGCCACGTGGCTACTCCCAGCATGAGAGCTGGATTCTGAGGGCAAGCCCAAGAGCGGGCGCTGGGGGGAGCTGGGTTCTGTGTTGCCTTCTCTGAGCTGGCCTCAGAGTCCGAGAGCACCCCTCCACCCTCCTCCACCAGGGAAGGCAGTGACAAAGGCTCAGCCTATTTCAAGGGTTGGGGATAGTTATAAACTTCTCCTTTTTCTTTCTTTTTTGGGTGCACCTTGAAGCTTGTGGGATCTCAGTTCCCTGACCAGGGATGGAGCTCGGGTCCCCTGCATTGGCAGATGGATCCTTGACCACTGGACCATGGGGAAGTCCGTAAACTCCTTCTCTTGATGGGGAGTGGCTCTGGAGAAGCGTGTCACGTGAGGCATATGGCCACAGCCACCTTCTGGACACACGATCTGCCACACCAGGCACTGTCTTCACTCTGCAGTGAATTTCTCGCAGGCCTGGAGGGCGTGGCCATCGGTGACGCTCAGGCTCTTATCTTCAGCTCCACCATCTGAGAGGGGTGCACGCTTGCCTCTGGCCCAGTTTGGGGTGGATCTTGGTACCAATTATAGCGGGAAGAGATTGAATAGTGTCATTGGCTTATTTGGGGTCAGAGACCTGCCAATGACTGGCCTACAGGATGAGATCTGAAACAACATGGGCTTGCTTCCCTGGTAGCTCAGACGGTAAGAAATCTGCAATGCAGGAGACCCAGGTTCGATCCCTGGGTTGGGAAGATCCCCTGGAGAAAGGAACGGTTACCCACTCCAGTATTCTTACCTGGAGAATCCCATGGACAGAGGAGCCTGGCGGCTGCAGTCCATGAAGTCACAAAGAGTCAGACACAACTGAGGGACTAATACTTTCATTTTTCAAGCATGGGACCAGAGGCAGGGTGGGACAAGCCACAGAACCAGCAAAGGGGAGGAATGCTTTCCTGAGCAGACAGGTCCATAACTGTCCACTACAGGGCTTGCTCCAAAGGCTCTCCCCCTCCCCCATGGGGTGACAAGGAATGCAGCCAGGGCCGTAATGAATGGGCTCTCTGGTTACAAGCCCAAGACAGGACTTGTATTACTTTATAGGTCCAATTCTGATAATACAACAGGTTTGGGTGGAAGTTGTAGAGATTTACGTTTAAAGAAACAAACCCAACAGGCTTGGCAATAAATGGGATTCATTTCCTTCTGGAAGTTTCTGCCCTGCAGAGGTGCAATGTTTCAAGCAATCTGATCCTGAGGGCGGAGAGCAACTCACAAATGTTTCTCAGAACAGCTTCTTTGGCTGAACACCTCAGCTTTTGGATGCCAACTTTGCCCCCCAAAGTACAAAAAAACCACTTGAGCTCATCTGAGTAAAACTGAGATTCAGGGATTATCAAGACCTCCCACCACCTGGCTCCAGCTAAAACTCACAAGCCTCTGTTTCCACTTCCAACATAAACTAGAACAGGTAGGATTTAAAATAATAGTTTTGAGAATTCCCTGGTTGTTCAGTGGTTAGGACCCTACACTGGTGAGGGCTTGGGTTCCATCCCTGGTTGGGGAACTAAGATCCCTTTAGAGGTGCAGTATGGCCAAAATAAAACAAAAAC
>SJYX01013000.1:163556-211567 GCA_006410675.1 Oreotragus oreotragus | reverse complement strand
GTGTGTGTGTGTCTGTGTGTGTGTCTGTGTATCTGTGTGTGTGTGTTGTGTATCTGTGTGTGTGTCTGTGTATCTGGTGTGTGTGTCTGTGTATCTGTGTGTGTATCTGTGTGTGTGTCTGTGTATCCGTGTGTGTGTCTGTGTATCTGTGTGTGTGCTTGTGTATGTTTATGTCCGTGTATCTCTGTGTGTCTGTATATATATATATCTACAGATGATCATACTAAGTGAAACAAATCAGACAGAGAAAGACAAACACATGATATCACTTTTGGTAGAATCTAAGAATCGATACGTGTGAACTAATCTATAAGACAGCAGCAGAGTTAGAAAACAAACCTATGGCTACCAAAGGGTAGAAGCTTGGGATTAGCAGACACAAACTGGTAAATACGACCAGATAAACAGAAAGGCCCTACTGTACAGCGTGTGTGCTGCGTTGCTCTAGTCGTGTCTGACTCTGCAACCCTATGGACTGCAGCCCACCAGGCTCCTCTGTCCGTGGGATTCTGCAGGCAAGAGTACTGGGGTGGGTTACCGTGCCCTCCTCCATGGGGTCTTCCCACCCCAGGGATCAAACTCGAGTGTCTTGTGTCTCCTGCATTGGCAGACGGGCTCCTTACCACTAGCGCCTCCCGGGGAAGCCCCACTGTAAAGCGCAGGTAGCTATAATAAATATCCTGTAGTAAACCATAATGGAAAAGCAATGAAACTGTACCATTTGCAGACACATGGATGAACCTAGAGACTGTCATACAGAGGGAAGTAAGTCAGAAAGAGGGGCGTCCTGGGGGTCCAGTGGCTAACACTCCCGCATGGAGCCTGGGTCTGATCCCTGGTTAGGGAACTAGATCCTGCATGCCGCAACTAAAGACCGTATCGGCCGCAATTAAGACCTGGCGCAGCCAAATAAACACATATATTAAAAAATAAAAATAATTAAAATGAGCAAAGGATCTGAATACCAATTTCTCTAGAAAGATATACAAATGGCCAGAAGCACATGAAAAAATGCTCAACATCATTAGTCATCAGGGAAATGCAAATCAAAACCGCAATGAGATACTACTTCACGTCCACTGGGATGTCTGTAATCAAAAAAGCAGAAAATAACAATTGTTGGCAAGGACGTGCGGGACTTGGAACCTTTGTATTCTACTGGTGGCACTTAAAATGATACAGTTACTGTGAAAAACAGTATGGCATTTCCTCAAAATGTTGAACATAAAAGTTCCATACGACCCTGCAATTTCACTCCAAGGTATATAGCCAAGAAGATTAAAAAACCTATGTCCACACAAGAAGCTGTACACGAGAGTTCATAGCAGCATTACTCATTACAAAGAGTGGAAACAATCCAAGTGTCCACAAACTGATGAATGTGGTATATCCACACAAGGGAATAGTATCCAGCCATAGAAAGCAATAAAGCACCGATACCTGGTACAATATGAATATGCCTTAAAAACAATTACGCTAAATGAAATAAGCCAGGTATAAAAGGCCACATATGGTACCACTCCACGTATATGAAATTCCTAGACGAGGCATATCCACAGACTTGGAGGGCTGCCCAGTGGTGCTAGCAGTAAAGAACCCGTCTGCCAATGGAGGAGACATAAGAGATAGAGGTTCGATCCCTGGGTGGGGGAAGATCCCCTGGAGGAGGGCATGATTACTCCAGTTTCTTGCCTAGAGAATCCCATGGACAGAGAAGCCTGGTGGTCTACAGTCCAGGGGGTTGCAAAGAGATGCACACAGCTGAAGCAACTGAGCACGCACACAGAGACAGGGAAGGTAGATACAAGTGGTTGCCAGAAGCTGGGAGCAGGGGAAAGGGAGGAGTTGCCAGTCGGTTTCCACAGAGGGTTTGTCTGGGACTGAGGGATTTCCATGGTAGGTCTCTCAGTGCTAAGCTTGGACATTTCTAGGCAAACCCTGAAGAGGGGGTTTCCCTATTCTGTATCTGTAAACGAATGTGTTAGGTCGTCACTAAGGTCCCTTCTAGCTCACAAATTCTTTGAGATTTTGTGAAAAAAAACAAACAAACAAGCAAGAATACACATCAGAGCCTCAAACCAGAAAAGCCTGTTTTTCTTTCCCCGGCTGGTAAATGATCCGCCCGGGGGCCAGCTTGCTGTCCAGACCTGCTGGTCACTCCCAGGGTGTCATAGCTCCCCCTGAGTGTGGAAGAAGCAGCATGGGTGCCCTGTTTCCTAAAAAGGACCCCTGCTTAGTCTCTAATCCCAAACGCGTGAAATAGGACATCTGCGTGTGGGACCCAGGCCAAGAGGGCTTTTTAAAGAGCTGACCAGGGGATTCAGGTGTGCAGCCAGGTGTGAAAGCCACAGGCTGTGCCATCGGACACCTGCTCTGCTCCTCCCCCCAGGCCCTCCCACAACTGGGCCAAGGGCTGCTGGTAAACAACAGATGAGTCGGTCAGGCTTTCTCGGGAAGCTGAACTAAGACACTCTGGGGGAAGCTTGAGCAAGGCAGGAGAGGCCGTAGTAGATCACAGGTGAGAGGGTGTGGGGCGGGGGTGGCTGGGATGAGAGCAGAGGTCAAAGGAAATTGGGGAGGATCAAGAAAAACTAAGCACAGAGGGACCCAGGCATGAGGTCACAGACTAGCGATCCCTGGTCCCGCTCAGCTTCCTCTCCAGAGTTTTCCTAACTCTGTTTTTTGCAGGTTTTTTTCCCTCCCAAATTTATTTAAAAAATTTTTTTTGGCCACATCACACAGCATGAGGGATCTTAGTTCCCCAACCAGGGATCGAACGCTTGCCCCCTGCCATGGATACTCAGTCTTAACAACTGGATCATCAAGGAAGTCCCTCTGCTGGCTCTTATAGTAAATCCTCTTCTTCTCAGTGGGAGGAGACACTGTATTTTCTAAAGACGGCTACAACAGTGTCTCAGCCCACGATGCTCTCCTCAGTGTGATCTCACCACTTCCTCATGGAAAGGTGGCAGGTAATTTCCGTCCCCTTGAGTCTAGGGGTGGCTGTATGTTGTAACCACCAAATGCAACCAAGTACTACATGCGACTTCCAAGGCTAGGTCAGCAAAGCCATGGAGGATCCATCCTCCTCTCTGGGGACCTTCTCTCGGGGAGCCCCAGCTAAGAAGTGTAACTGCCCTAAGACAATCTGAACAGGCCATGTGTAGGCTCTCCGACCGACAGTCCCAGCTGAGCCCAACCTTCCAGGCACCCCCACACTAAGGCGCCATACCGGATACTCCAGACAAGCCCAGCCAGCAGCTGGCAGCCCTGGGCAGTCTCAGTCAACATCAGGAGAACTGCTCAGTTTGAACCCTGCCCACGTTCCTGACCCACAGCATCTATGTGATGCAATAAAAAGGCTATTCTTAAGCCACAAAATCTGGGGCAGTTTGTTACACAACAAAATCGAAACAGGTAGTCCAAGAAAATCTGTAACCCTTTTCATCAGAACATGACGGGCACATCACCCCCCTCCCAGGGTCTGTCCCCGTTCCTAACTCACCTTTGGTTTAGTTTGCATCAGGCCTCCAACCACTGACCTCCTACCACCAACAGGCAAAGCTTGCACTGTAGATAGGAATTGCTGATACTTTTCACAAATCAGAGTGGTTCCTAAAAGAACACAACACAATTATAAAGTATTAAAAGAAAATTGTCATTGTTGTTGCTGTTCAGTTGCTACCTTCAGCTCTTTGTGACCCCATGGACTGCAGGACTCCAGGCTTCCCTGTCCTCCACTATCTCCCGGAGTTTGCTCAAGTTCATGTCCATTGACTCACTGATGCTATCTAATCATCTCATCCTCTGCTACCCTCTTCTCTGTTTGCCTTCAATCTTTCCCAACATCAGGGTCTTTTCCAATGAGTTGGCAGTTGGCAAAAGAAAATATTAGCAACATATTTTTTTTAAGTTGTAAAATATACTTGAAATGAAAGTCATCTCTGACTTGTTGCGATCCCATGGACTATACAGGCCATGGAATTCTCCAGGCCACAATACTGGAGTGGGTAGCCCTTCCCTTCTCCAGGGGATCGTCCCAACCCAGGGACCAAACCCAGGTCTCCCGCATTGCAGGCAGATTCTTTACCAGTTGAGCCACCAGGGAAGCCCTAAAATAGACATAAAACCATTTAAACCATTTCTAAGAGGCATTAAGTATATTCACATCGTTGTGCAATCACTACCACCATACATCTCCAGAACTTTTTAATCTTGCAAACCTGAACCCCACATCCACTAAACAACAACTTCCCATTTCCTTCTCCCCTCAGCCCTGGAAACCACCATTCTACTTTCTGTCTATGAAATGAACTACTTGAGGTATACCTCATATAAGTGGAATTATACAATATTTGTCCTCTCATTTCTGGATTCTTTTACTTAGCATAATGTCTTCAGGTTTCACCCATGTTGTTGCAAGTGGCAGAATTGCCTTCCTTTTTAAGTTCAGTAATATTCCATCGCATGTATATACAAAACTTTTTCTAGTCATTCATCCATTGATAGCCACTTGGGTTGCTTCCACCTTTTGGCTATTATAAATAATGTTGCTATGTATCCGGATGTACGTGTATCTGCTTTCAACTCCCTGAAGTGGAATTGCAGGATCATACGCTAATTCTTGTTTAGTTTTCAGAGGAACCCCTGTCATTATTTTCCATAGCAATCGCACCGCATTTTCATTCCCAGCAGCAGGGCACAAGGGTTTCTGCACATTCTCACCAATTCTTCTTATTTTTCAGATATCCACGGGATAACGAATGGGAAGTTGTATCTCACTGGGATTTTGGTTTGTATTTCTCTAATGACTAGTGACATTAAGCATCTATTCATGTTCTTTTCACGTGTTTATCTTCTTTGGAGAAATGTCTGTTCAAGCCCTTTGCCCACTTTTTAACTGTGTTGTTTGGTTTTTCATCATCGAGATGTAGGAGTCTTTTAAAAATTCTGTATGTTTACCCCCTATCATCATTATTATAATTTTTATTTTATTTATTGATTTTTGGCCATACTGCTCGATTTCATTTTCATTAGCTTGCAGGATCTTAATTCACCCACCAGGGACTGAACCCTGGCCTTGGTAATGAAAGTGCTGAGTCCTTACCATCGCACCGCTGGGCAACTCCCTTGACCCCTTGTTATATAAATGATTTGTAAACATGTTCTCCAATTTCACAGATTGCCTGTAAGCAATATTAAAAGAGCTAGGATGAACACAACATTGTAAATCAACCATACTTCAATTAAAGGAAAAAAAAGAGGATCTTCCCTTTGTGGTCCAGTGGTTAGGACTCTGTACTTGCGGGGCAGTGGACACAGGATTGATCTTTGGCTGGGGAACCAATATCCCACAAGCCACATGACCCGGCCAAAAAACAGACCGAAAAAAGAGAGAGCGTGAGCGAGCTGGGAAACAGCTGGATACTTTCTAAGCATGACACCAATGCAGAAGTAATAAAGGAAACAGTCAGTGGACTTGTCTACATAAAAATATGTGGTATCCATGATTTTAAAACACCACAAATATATCAAAAGTCAAGTGATGCAAAAACAATTTTTTGCAATATGCAGCAATATATTTTAAATAGACAGCAAGTAAAATCCAAGAAGTCCAGTAAACAATACCTGCTGCTGCTGCTAAGTCACTTCAGTCGTGTCCGACTCTGTGTGACCCCATAGACGGCAGCCCACCAGGCTCCCCCATCCCTGGGATTCTCCAGGCAAGAATACTGGAGTGGGTTGCCATTCCCTTCTCCAATGCATGAAAGAGAAAAGTGAAAGTGAAGTCGCTCAGTCTGTCCGACTGTTAGCGACCCCATGGACTGCAGCCCACCAGGCTACTCCGTCCATTGGATTTTCCAGGCAAGAGTACTGGGGCTGGGTGCCATTGCCTTCCCCGAAGGTGCTGACTACTTAATGTGAACAACTCTATCCCTGCCTTTTGCGGTGCTGCTGTCTGAAGCCTGGCCACAGGCTCCTGGAAATGATAACCCTGTAAATTGCTGGCTTTGGTCCGGAACATACCAGCTGTAAACTCAGTGACCCTGGCAATTTTGCAGTGCTTGGCTTTAATGACCTGCTGTGCTTCTTAGTTGAACAGCAGGTCCTTTGGGGTGTCTCGTATTTCTTGCAGGTAAACTTCTTTTCTTACTGCTGTTATCTGAGTCTTCAATTCGCCCAGAATCAATGAGATGCACAGTAAAATATCAAGGTACCATTTTCAGCTATAAAATGGGCAAAGTATTTTGCCAAGATATTGTTCGATGCCAGTTGGGTGGGCAGGTAAGCTGGGCCCACCTACGTGACTGCTAACTTCTAAAATATATACTTTAAATCCTGTAATTCTAGTACCTGCAATTCAACAATGGCTATCATTAGGCTGTACATCCTAAAATTAGAGAGAAACAAACACTGAAAGATCATCAACTTACAGTCAAATACATTTCCTAAGAATATATAATACTCTGGGGTTATGCTCTTGACTTAATGTAAAATGAAAAAAGTGGGATGAGGGTGGGATGAATTGGGTGACTGAGATTGACATGTTAATACACATACGATTGATAATATGCATAAAATAGATAACTCGTGAGAACCTAGTGCACAGGACAGGGGACTCTACTCAGTGCTCTGTGGGACCTAAATGGGAAGGAAATCCGGAAATGAAGGGATGTATGTGTAGCTGATTCACTCTGCTATACAGCAAAAACTAACACAGCCCTGGAAAGCAGCTATACCGCAAAAAAAAAAAAACAAAAACAAGAATTTAAAACAAAAGTGGAATCATACTGGATGGTGGAAATTTGACACTAAAATATGATAAGAACGCATTTAAATTACCACCCTTTAAGGAAAAAAAGAATTCATTTTAATCTGCTGCCATTTAATAACAGAACACACTAGAACTTCAATTATGTTCTTAAGTTCAATTAAGGTGGAATTATATATAATGTTGTGTTTTAAGGTCAGTTAAGGAGAAGGCAATGGCAACCCACTCCAGTACTCTTGCCTGGAAAATCCTGTGGACAGAGGAGCCTGGTGGGCTGTAGTCCATGGGGTCACTGTGAGTCGGGCACGACTGAGTGACTTCACTTTCACTTTTCTGCATTGGAGAAGGAAATGGCAATCCACTCCAGTGTTCTTGCCTGGAGAATCCCAGGGACGGGGAAGCCTGGTGGGCTGCCGTCTATGGGGTTGCACAGAGTTGGTCACAACTGAAGCGACTTAGCAGCAGCAGCAGCAGCAGCAGCAAGGTGGGTGGAAATGGCAACCCACTCCAGTGTTCTTGTCTGGAGAATCCCAGGGATGGCGGAACCTGGTGAGCTGCCGTCTCTGGGGTCGCGCAGAGTCAGACATGACTGAAGTGACTTAGCAGCAGCAAGGTGGGTGGATGAGGGAAAGAATCAAGAGGGGGAGAAAAAAAGACCTGGCATAGTGTGTGAGAATGGGAGAGACAGACAGATCTAGAAACAGGCAGAATGATCAAATGAGATCAGTTCATGGACACTGCTTCATATTCTCTGTCTCTCTCTCTCTCTCACACACACACACTCCAGGCTGTTGTTTCAGAAGGTTTTCTGGCAGAAACCAACAAAGGAAACAGCTATCTGAACCGCCAAGAACATAGGCCCTCCTGCAGGTAGGAGCAAGTGAAAGGATGTTCACATCAAATCCCTGTCAGAAGAGCAGGGCCAGGACTTTGCAAAGGACCTCAGAGGTGGCTCAGAAGTTGTGGGGGGCTGTGCACACACCCCCTCCTCTGGGAGGCGGGGACTTGGGCTCAGGTTACTGAATTATTTATCAGAGCCCTAATTTACAACAAACCGGTTTAAACACATTAAAAGGGCTGGGTAGGGGAGTAAGCAAGCACCGGCTGAAAGAAACGAACAAGCTGTTATTTATAAAGGACGCACACCCACAGGCGCATACTTGTCATGTGATCAGAGAAGCAGTGTACCAGCAAATTAAGCAAATGTCTTCTTCAAAGATCAAAAACAGGAGTAATTGCCCACAGCCGGCCCCAGTGTGAGCCGCTGAGCAAGCGATCCTGGCTTCTGTCGATGCAGAACTGGCTCTGCAGAAAGAGCTTTGAAATGTTGGGTCAGGGACTTCCCTGGTGGTCCAGTGGTTAAGACTCCAAGCTTCCACTGTAAGCAACATGAGTTCGATTCCTGGGGCGGGGGGTAGGGGGGACTAGATCCCACATGCCACATGATGCAGCCAAAGGCAAAAAAAAAAGAAAAGAAATCTGGGTCAGGCAAGGTCTGTCTTCTCTCAAAAGCAGACTCATACTTTGAATTGCCCAGGTTTAGGAACTCCTGACTGCATGAAAACCCTCCAAGGAGTCTGTTTTAAGTAATAGGGAGCATCTCAGAGCTGTAATTAGCAAAGTGTCACCAATACAAGAGATTTAGCACTGGCTGCCTGAAAAACAAAGCAAGGTTCCTTGGTGCAGTATGAGAGAAGCAGGTCAAGTTAGCAGCTTAGCAACTCAGTCACCCCTGGAGAGAACCCAAGAAGCGATCCGACACCCATGGTTGCCCTGCTGGGTGTATATTTCAGGGAGCTGGGGCCTTTGATTCTTGCATGGCCACACCTTCCAATAAGTCACAGCAGCCCAAGCTCTCAGGGGGCTGCAAATAATGTAACAGAAGGTTCAAAAGGACCTCCCACAGGACTTGCCTGGAGGAACAGTGGTTAAGACTCAGCTCCCAACGCAGGGGACCCGGGTTTGATCCCTGGTCAGGGAACTAACATCCCACATGTCACAGTGAGGACTCCTCAGGCCATAACTAAGACCTGGCACAGCCAAACAAATAAACATTTTCAAGAGGGAGGACCTTGCACAACTGGTGGTACGTATATAAGTTGTGGTATATTGAACTCAACCAAAAAAAGAACAGAATAACACCATTTGCAGCAACATGCATAAACACAGAGATGATGCCACTAAGCGAAGCAAGTCAGGAAGAGAGAGACAAACGTCACATCATACCACTTATGTGGTCGTTCAGTCACTGAGTCATGTCTGACTCTGGTGCGACCCCATGAACTGTAGCCCGCCAGGCTCTTCTGTCCATGGGATTTCCCAGACAAGAATACTGGAGTGGACTGCCATTTCCTTCTCCAAGGAATCTTCCCAACCCGGGGATCGAACCCGGATCTTCTGCATTGACAGACGGATTCTTTACCACTGAGCCACCAGGGAAACCCTCTTGTTACACGGACAGGTAGAATCTAAAATAGGACACACATGAGCTCCTCTATGGAACAGAAACAGTCTCAGGGACTGAGAGCAGAATGCTGGTTGCCAAGGGAGAGGGATTTGAGGGAGGGATGGAGTGGGTTGGCATTAGCAGATGTAAGCTTTTCTATATAGAAAAGATGAACAAGGCCCTACTGTGTAGCGTGGGGAATTATATTCAGTACCCTGTGATAAATCATAATGGAAAGGATATGTGTTGCTTCGTGTTTTCTGGCTGCACCTTGAGGCATGCAGGATCTTAGTTCCCCAACCAGGGATCGAGCCCATGGCCCCTGCACTGGGAGTGCAAAGGCTTAGCCACTGGTCCACCAAGGAATTCTCAGAAAAGAACATGTTTAAAAAGAATGTATGCATATGACTTCCCTGCTGGTCCAGTGCTTAAGATTTCTCACTTCCAATGCAGGGGACTTGGTCAGGGAACGAAGATCCTGTATGCCACATGGTATGGCCAAAAAAAAAAAAAAGGCACAGAAAAAAAAAAAAAAGAATGTGTGTGTGGGTGTGGGTGTGGGTGTGTGGTGATGGTGGGCTTCCCTGATGGCTCAGACAGTGAAAAATCCGCCTGCAGTGTGGGAGACCTGGGTTTGATCCCTGGGTTTGGAAGATCCTCTGGAGGAGAGCATGGCAACCCACTCCAGTATTCTTGCCGGGAGAATCCCCATGGACAGAGGAGCCTGGGGGGCTACAGTCCAGGGGGGTTGCAAAGATCTGGACACGACTGAGCGACTAAGCGCACACACACACACACATTAATATAAAACTGAGTGACTTTGCCATACAGCAGAATTAACCCATTATATAAATCAACTACTTCAATAAAAAAATAAGAGGACCTCAGGCACACATCTGTGAGTTGGATAATGGCAGGATGCACGGGACAGAATTATCTTCCTTCCCCCTTCCCTCCTGATTCCTTTAACTCAGACAAGTGGCCCCAGCACCAGCACTGGGGTGCGGCTGTGACACTATCTGAGACAGATGTAGGGCAGGATTGCAAGTGACAAGGAGATGTAGACTACACCCTGGAAAGGGGAGAAACTTTTTACGGACGTGTAAACTAGAGCTGTATCGCCTGCCTGGACCCGTGAGCTACCCGTCACCGCAGCCATGAGATCATAACAATATGGCAGGGCGCATAGGCAGGGCGCACGGAAGCCTGGGCACAGAGGGAAATCACAGAGAGAAGGCAGGGAGATGGATGTGACAGCTTGTTACTGCCGGAGCTTCCTTAGCAAAGATCAGGATTGGGTTTATTTTTCAAAGAGACAAATCCTGGTATTTACTCAAGATGTTTGTTCCTATTGTCTTTAATCCGGTGGCAGGAGCAGGAAAGAAATCAGTTTGGGGTAAATACTGCTTCAAGCAGTAGCCGTTCCTTGTAGAGCGAGTTTGGACACTGGATGCTGAAAATGGACCAAGAAAACCCAGCACATCCTTGTCAGCACACCCAGGACAGGAGCTTCCGCTGTGTTTCCGCTTTTTCTTGGCTGCACCGCGCTGCAGGCAGGATCTTCGTTCTTCAAACGGGATGGAAACTGCACCCCCTGCCGTGGAAGCGAGGATTCTTAACCACTGGACCGCCAGCGAAGTCCCGTCCGCTGTTTTCTTAGAAACACGGACCATCTTGGTCAGCAGAGCTTTGAAACCCACTAAGATGAGACCTCAGGGAGCAGAAGGTGAGACTGGCCATCGCACTCCAATTCCTTGGAAAGTGGACACGCAAGTCCCTCCCTGGCAGCGGTCCAGGTGGTCTTGGTAAACAGAACTGCAAACCCTTACGATGTGCAGAACAGGGACTTCCCTGGTGCGTCAGCGGTTAGGAATCCGCCTGCCAATGCGGAGAACACGGGTTCCATCCCTGGTTCCAGAAGCTCCCACAAGCCGAGGAGCAACTAAGCCCGTGTGCCACGACTCCTGAAGCACGTGTGCTCACGCTCTGCAACGGGAGAGGCCGCTGCAAGCAGCAGCCCGCGCCCCGCAAGCAGAGTAGCCTCTGCGCACCGCAGCCAGACAAATCCGGAGCACAGCAAAGAAGAACCGGCACAGCCATAAACCTTCAAAAGAAAAAAGATAAGTAGAACAAATATTCCTCTTTGTTTGCAGTTCTGTTTACCAAGACCACCTGGACATCTCTCAGGGAGGGACTTGCGTGTCCACTTTCTAAGGAATTGGAGCGAGATGGCCAGTTTCACCTTCCGCTCTCTGAGGTCTCATCTTCAGTTCAGTTCAGTTCAGTTCAGTTCAGTCGCTCAGTCGTGTCCGACTCTTTGCGACCCCATGAATCGCAGCACGCCAGGCCTCCCTGTCCATCACCATCTCCTGTAGTTCACTCAGACTCACGTCCATCGAGTCCGTGATGCCATCCAGCCACCTCATCCTCGGTCGTCCCCTTCTCCTCCCGCCCCCAATCCCTCCCAGCATCAGAGTCTTTTCCAATGAGTCCACTCTTCGCATGAGGTGGCCAAAGTACTGGAGTTTCAGCTTTAGCATCAGTCCTTCCAAAGAAATCCCAGGGCTGATCTCCTTCAGAATGGACTGGTTGGATCTCCTTGCAGTCCAAGGGACTCATCTTAGTGGGTTTCAAAGCTCTGCTGACAAAGATGGTCTGTGTTTCTAAGAAAAAAGTTGAGATTGCTTTTAAAAGACATCTATATCAGGACTTCACAGGCTGGCAGTCACCAGAATAACCCCGGGAGCCTGGGACGTGCTGGAGACCAGTGACTCTGAATCTCTCAAAATCAATGTTTGTAGTAAAAAAATAAATAAATACCAAAAATAAAAAAAATAAAAAATAAAAAAAAAATCAATGTTTGGAAAGCCTTCCAGGTGGTTTCAGTATGGACGCAGGGTGAGAAACAGTGGTGGACAGGGACTTACCTCCTGGTCCAGTGGCTAAGACTCCATGCTCCTAATGCAGGGGGCCTGGGCTCAATGCCTGGCCTGGGAACTAGATGCCACATGCTGCAAGGAAGATAGAACATCCCAGGCACCAAAAGAAAGAGCTGGCACAGCCAAATAAATAGATATTAAAAAGAAAGATGACCACTATATCTACTACTGCGGGCAGGAATCCCTCAGAAGAAATGGAGTAGCCTTCATGGTCAACAAAAGAGTCAAGCATAATGTCTTCAGGTTTCACCCATGTTGTTGCAAGTGGCAGAATTGCCTTCCTTTTTAAGTTCAGTAATATTCCATCGCATGTATATACAAAACTTTTTCTAGTCATTCATCCATTGATAGCCACTTGGGTTGCTTCCACCTTTTGGCTATTATAAATAATGTTGCTATGTATCCGGATGTACGTGTATCTGCTTTCAACTCCCTGAAGTGGAATTGCAGGATCATACGGTAATTCTTGTTTAGTTTTCAGAGGAACCCCTGTCATTATTTTCCATAGCAATCGCACCGCATTTTCATTCCCAGCAGCAGGGCACAAGTGTTTCTGCACATTCTCACCAATTCTTCTTATTTTTCAGATATCCACGGGATAACGAATGGGAAGTTGTATCTCACTGGGATTTTGGTTTGTATTTCTCTAATGACTAGTGACATTAAGCATCTATTCATGTTCTTTTCACGTGTTTATCTTCTTTGGAGAAATGTCTGTTCAAGCCCTTTGCCCACTTTTTAACTGTGTTGTTTGGTTTTTCATCATCGAGATGTAGGAGTCTTTTAAAAATTCTGTATGTTTACCCCCTATCATCATTATTATAATTTTTATTTTATTTATTGATTTTTGGCCATACTGCTCGATTTCATTTTCATTAGCTTGCAGGATCTTAATTCACCCACCAGGGACTGAACCCTGGCCTTGGTAATGAAAGTGCTGAGTCCTTACCATCGCACCGCTGGGCAACTCCCTTGACCCCTTGTTATATAAATGATTTGTAAACATGTTCTCCAATTTCACAGATTGCCTGTAAGCAATATTAAAAGAGCTAGGATGAACACAACATTGTAAATCAACCATACTTCAATTAAAGGAAAAAAAAGAGGATCTTCCCTTTGTGGTCCAGTGGTTAGGACTCTGTACTTGCGGGGCAGTGGACACAGGATTGATCTTTGGCTGGGGAACCAATATCCCACAAGCCACATGACCCGGCCAAAAAACAGACCGAAAAAAGAGAGAGTGTGAGCGAGCTGGGAAACAGCTGGGTACTTTCTAAGCATGACACCAATGCAGAAGTAATAAAGGAAACAGTCAGTGGACTTGTCTACATAAAAATATGTGGTATCCATGATTTTAAAACACCACAAATATATCAAAAGTCAAGTGATGCAAAAACAATTTTTTGCAATATGCAGCAATATATTTTAAATAGACAGCAAGTAAAATCCAAGAAGTCCAGTAAACAATAGCTGCTGCTGCTGCTAAGTCACTTCAGTCGTGTCCGACTCTGTGTGACCCCATAGACGGCAGCCCACCAGGCTCCCCCATCCCTGGGATTCTCCAGGCAAGAATACTGGAGTGGGTTGCCATTCCCTTCTCCAATGCATGAAAGAGAAAAGTGAAAGTGAAGTCGCTCAGTCTGTCCGACTGTTAGCGACCCCATGGACTGCAGCCCACCAGGCTACTCCGTCCATTGGATTTTCCAGGCAAGAGTACTGGGGTGGGGTGCCATTGCCTTCCCCGAAGGTGCTGACTACTTAATGTGAACAACTCTATCCCTGCCTTTTGCGGTGCTGCTGTCTGAAGCCTGGCCACAGGCTCCTGGAAATGATAACCCTGTAAATTGCTGGCTTTGGTCCGGAACATACCAGCTGTAAACTCAGTGACCTTGGCAATTTTGCAGTGCTTGGCTTTAATGACCTGCTGTGCTTCTTAGTTGAACAGCAGGTCCTTTGGGGTGTCTCGTATTTCTTGCAGGTAAACTTCTTTTCTTACTGCTGTTATCTGAGTCTTCAGTTCGCCCAGAATCAATGAGATGCACAGTAAAATATCAAGGTACCATTTTCAGCTATAAAATGGGCAAAGTATTTTGCCAAGATATTGTTCGATGCCAGTTGGGTGGGCAGGTAAGCTGGGCCCACCTACGTGACTGCTAACTTCTAAAATATATACTTTAAATCCTGTAATTCTAGTACCTGCAATTCAACAATGGCTATCATTAGGCTGTACATCCTAAAATTAGAGAGAAACAAACACTGAAAGATCATCAACTTACAGTCAAATACATTTCCTAAGAATATATAATACTCTGGGGTTATGCTCTTGACTTAATGTAAAATGAAAAAAGTGGGATGAGGGTGGGATGAATTGGGTGACTGAGATTGACATGTTAATACACATACGATTGATAATATGCATAAAATAGATAACTCGTGAGAACCTAGTGCACAGGACAGGGGACTCTACTCAGTGCTCTGTGGGACCTAAATGGGAAGGAAATCCGGAAATGAAGGGATGTATGTGTAGCTGATTCACTCTGCTATACAGCAAAAACTAACACAGCCCTGGAAAGCAGCTATACCGCAAAAAAAAAAAAACAAAAACAAGAATTTAAAACAAAAGTGGAATCATACTGGATGGTGGAAATTTGACACTAAAATATGATAAGAACGCATTTAAATTACCACCCTTTAAGGAAAAAAAGAATTCATTTTAATCTGCTGCCATTTAATAACAGAACACACTAGAACTTCAATTATGTTCTTAAGTTCAGTTAAGGTGGAATTATATATAATGTTGTGTTTTAAGGTCAGTTAAGGAGAAGGCAATGGCAACCCACTCCAGTACTCTTGCCTGGAAAATCCTGTGGACAGAGGAGCCTGGTGGGCTGTAGTCCATGGGGTCACTGTGAGTCGGGCACGACTGAGTGACTTCACTTTCACTTTTCTGCATTGGAGAAGGAAATGGCAATCCACTCCAGTGTTCTTGCCTGGAGAATCCCAGGGACGGGGAAGCCTGGTGGGCTGCCGTCTATGGGGTTGCACAGAGTTGGTCACAACTGAAGCGACTTAGCAGCAGCAGCAGCAGCAGCAGCAAGGTGGGTGGAAATGGCAACCCACTCCAGTGTTCTTGTCTGGAGAATCCCAGGGATGGCGGAACCTGGTGAGCTGCCGTCTCTGGGGTCGCGCAGAGTCAGACATGACTGAAGTGACTTAGCAGCAGCAAGGTGGGTGGATGAGGGAAAGAATCAAGAGGGGGAGAAAAAGAGACCTGGCATAGTGTGTGAGAATGGGAGAGACAGACAGATCTAGAAACAGGCAGAATGATCAAATGAGATCAGTTCATGGACACTGCTTCATATTCTCTGTCTCTGTCTCTCTCTCTCTCACACACACACACTCCAGGCTGTTGTTTCAGAAGGTTTTCTGGCAGAAACCAACAAAGAAAACAGCTATCTGAACCGCCAAGAACATAGGCCCTCCTGCAGGTAGGAGCAAGTGAAAGGATGTTCACATCAAATCCCTGTCAGAAGAGCAGGGCCAGGACTTTGCAAAGAACCTCAGAGGTGGCTCAGAAGTTGTGGGGGGCTGTGCACACACCCCCTCCTCTGGGAGGCGGGGACTCAGGCTCAGGTTACTGAATTATTTATCAGAGCCCTAATTTACAACAAACCGGTTTAAACACATTAAAAGGGCTGGGTAGGGGAGTAAGCAAGCACCGGCTGAAAGAAACGAACAAGCTGTTATTTATAAAGGACGCACACCCACAGGCGCATACTTGTCATGTGATCAGAGAAGCAGTATACCAGCAAATTAAGCAAATGTCTTCTGCAAAGATCAAAAACAGGANTTCAAAAGCAGAGACATTACTTTGCCGACTAAGGTCCGCCTAGTCAAGGCTATGGTTTTTCCTGTGGTCATGTATGGATGTGAAAGTTGGACTGTGAAGAAAGCTGAGCGCCGAAGAATTGATGCTTTTGAACTGTGGTGTTGGAGAAGACTCTTGAGAGTCCCTTGGACTGCAAGGAGATCCAACCAGTCCATTCTGAAGGAGATCCACCATGGGATCTCTTTGGAAGGAATGATGCTAAAGCTGAAACTCCAGTACTTTGGCCACCTCATGCGAAGAGTTGACTCATTGGAAAAGACTCTGATGCTGGGAGGGATTGGGGGCAGGAGGAGAAGGGGACGACCGAGGATGAGATGGCTGGATGGCATCACGGACTCGATGGACGTGAGTCTGAGTGGGCTCTGGGAGATGGTGATGAACAGGGAGGCCTGGTGTGCTGGGATTCATGGGGTTGCAAAGAGTCGGACATGACTGAGCAACTGAACTAACTGACTGAACTGAAAAAGAAAGAAAGAAATAGCAGAGAACCGTGATTTTATAACTTCAGTGGGCATACACCTCACTGGGGATTTCCTGAGACGGGAGTTTCATTCTGGCAGGTCTGGGAGGAATCAAAGTCTGCATGTCTAATGAGCTTCAGAGATGGGGACGCTATGAAGCCTAGGCTACACATACGATGCCAAGGGTCTCTAGAGCTACCTCGTCAATTATGGGCATTGAACTGAGAATTCTCATCAATAAAGTACAATTCAAAGCCAGGGATAAACCTTTGCAGCATTTTGGGCACAACCACTTTTCTTATCACGTGTGGGAGAAGACGGGGGTAAGCAATCAGACTAGACTGAGCAGGAATCAGAACAATTTTCCATATCAGTTGCATTTTTCGGTAAACATGACTTCAACCAATGAATCGGTAAAGAAAATGTGGCACATCCTTACACTGGAATGTTATTTGGCCACAAAAAGGAACGAAGTCTTGATACATACTACATGGATAACCCTTGAAAATATTATGCTGGGAATTCCGTGGTGCCAGTGGTTAGGACTCCATGCGTTCATGGCCCAGGGCACGGGTTCCATCCCTGATCAGGAACTAGGATCCCACAAGCCACAAAGTGCAGTGGAAAAAAAAAAATGTTAGAAAAAGAAGTCAATCACAAAAACAACATATTAAATATTCTATTTACATGAAATGCTCAAAACTGGCATATTTATAGAGACAGAAAACAAAATAAGTGGTGGGTTAGTGCTGGAGGGATGGGGGAAAGGAGAGCCAGCTGACAGGCATGGAGTTTCTTTATGAGGTCATGAAAATATTCTAAATATTTGCGAAATATTCTACAATTGACTACTAAAAAACCACTGATTTATACACTTTAAATGTATAGTTGTATGATATGTGAACTCTCTCTCAATAAAGCTGTCAAGAAATTACTGAAAGATCTCTGCAGTGCATATAAGCAACAGAATATACAAAAAGTATAATATATTATTATATATGACATATATTATTTTCTATACTTCAGCAGTGGCTCAGAAGGTAAAGCGTCTGCCTGCAATGCGGGAGACCTGGATTTGATCCCTGGGTCGGGAAGATCCCCTGGAGAAGGAAATGGCAACCCACTCCAGTACTCTTGCCTGGAAAATTCCATGGACTGAGGAGCCTGATAGGCTGCAGTCCATGGGGTCGCAAAGAGTCAGACATGACTGAGCAACTTCACTTTTCATATTATTTTCTTCACATACAATCTTCATTGTATAGATATATTCTATATAGAATATAAATACAAAGATGATACAAAGACTTACAGGACCAAGTCTATTAAAAAAAAAAAGGGGGGGTGGCAAATAACAACAGGAAAACAGAGGATATGCACAGACAATTTACAAAACAGGGACCCAGAAGGCCAATACACACATGGAAGGAGGTTCAACTTCTTTGGAAGTCAAGGAAATAAACACTAATATATCAACTAGATATCAATTCAGACCCGCTGAGTTGGAAAAAGAACTGCAAAAGTTAGTATGATGACACTCTATGTGCATGCTAAGTCGCTTTAGTTGTGTCCGACTCTCTGTGACCCTATGAACTGTAGCCTGTCAGGCTATATTCTTCCATTATTTTCCATATTAGGAAAAAACTTCAACAACTTATATGCCACCTATAGAGAAACAGATAACTTTATTGGGGTTTATTCATATCATGGAAAATTAGCACTTAAAATGAATGAATTTGAGCTACCATATGTAATATAAAATTTAAAATATGATTCACCACCACAAGGAGAAGCGCATGTACGCAACTAGAGAAAAGCCCCCACTCACCGCAACTAGAGAAAAGCCTGTGCAGCAATGAAGACCCAGCACCGCCAAAAATAAGCGAATAAATAAAATTATTTAAAACACAAATGTGTTGATGTATGGCAGAAACCACCACAATACTGTGATTTTCCTTCAATTAAAAATAAATTAAGAAAAAATAAAATAAAAAGTTCCTTCAAAAAAAAAAAGATTCATGTTATCTCCTAGAAATAGTTGAAAGAGAGCAAAGGCACAGGGGGAAAGTTAAGCTGGCAATTCGAGTGTTGCCTGGACCTGGCACTCCATCACTACTGCTCTGTTACCTTGGCCAGGCCAGTCACAGGCCACGCCCCATCAGCAGGGGCTGGAGAACTGGCTCATGGCCAGGGAATCCGGGTCACAATGGAAAGAAAAGAGAATGAAAGTGGTGGACTCCCAGGGCGGTCCAGTGGTTAAGACTGTGCACTTCCAGTCTCGGGGACGTGGACTCAATCCCTGGTCAGGGAAGTAAGATCCCACGTGCTGCAAAGCAAAAACATTTTTTTAAAAAAGAAAGAAACATGGATTCTGTCCAGGTCTTATCCCGGGCACCTCATGGGGGTTATTTGTCCCTGAATCCCTTTTCTCCACACCTCACAGACCACCCTCTTGGTACTCCAACCTTATAAGGGCTTCACCCAACACCATTCTTGTTTTCTTGTCTCCTGGGAACAAGCAATTGAAACCAAGTATCAATTTGTCTTTTTCTCCCCAGGTTCTTTCCTTCTTGAAGTTCCCTAATGTGTTCAGGGAACTGTGAGAAGCAAATTATACATGTGATTTGATTTCTCAAGAAACTTGACACTATCTACAGACAAAGAAATGCTCCACCGGAGAGATGACCCATAGAGCCAGAACTTAAATCTCTGCCCAAACACGTTAAGTTTTTAAATGAGGTGTTGACTCCACTTAAGGGCCCAGAAGCTAATTTTTTTTTTTTTAAGATTTTTTTTTTAATGTGGTCCATTTTAAAAGTCTTTATTGAATCTGTTACAATAGTACTTCTGTTTTGCTTTTTTTTTTTTTTTTTTTCGCCATCAAGCATGTGAGATCCTAGCTACCTGACCAGGGATGGAATTTGTACCCCTGCAGTGGAAGGAGAGGTCTTGACCACTGAACCATAAGGGAAGTCCCAGGGGCTAGCTTTTAGAACTTGGTGATTTCTCTTTAAGAAAAAGAATACGGGGGACTTCCCAGGTGGTGTAGTGGGTAAGAGTCTGCCTGCAATTCAGGGGACACGGGTTTGATCCCTGGTCCAGGACGATTCCCCATGCCACGGAGCATCTAAGCCCATGCGCCACAACTGCTGAGCCCTCAAGCCACAGCTACTGATGGCTGTGTGCCTAGAGGCTGTGCTCTGCACCAAGAGAAACCATCACAGTGAGAAGCTCTTGAACCATAAGGAAGAGGGGTCCCGGCTCACCAGAACTAGAGGAAGCCCGAGTAGCAGTGAAAACCCAGTACAACTAAAAATAAATAAATTAATTAATTAAAAAGAAAAAGAATACATAGACTTCCCTGGTGGCCCAGTGGTTAGGGTGCTACACTTTTGCTGCCAAGGACCCAGGTTCGATCCCTAGTCGGGAAACTAAAATCCCACAAACCTTGCAGTGAGGCCTCCCCCCGCCCCACCCCGCAAAAAAAGAATACAAATTTAAGAAAACAAACTTAGGTAGAAGGCACTTGTACATGTAAGGGTCTTGAAGCTTAAATTTTATTCACTTCTTGATAAAACAGCTTCTAAAGGGAAATCACACAATCTTCAAAGATAATGAACCAGCAAACCAGGGGGAAGATTAGAATGCAAAGAGATTTTTTTTTCCCCTTCGCTTTGCACCACCCTCCTTGTTGAAACTTCTCTAAAGCACAGAAGGTCCATCCTCCAGAAGTATTTCTGCAAAGATATTCCTAGAGTCTTTCCTGAGAACAAAAATGCAGGTATTTTTGCTTTTGCTGGAATATATCAGTGTCAGAACGAGATGCAGAAGAAATCAGACATCTAATGAAGACGGACTAAGTGGGAGCCCAATGTCAGGGAAGGGAAAGAAATCCAGAACAACAAAATCCAGTCAGGTGTTTAAGCGGATACAGGACAGAGTCAAAAGTAAAACACACCAACTTACGGTCTGTTTTGAGTTACAACATCAGAACGAAACCTAGATACGGGACAATTGTGCAGCATATAAACTCAGCTCAGCTCGTAAGAACAGCGTGACCTTCTCAACACTTGACCAAAGAGCCACTGCAACAATAATGCTATTAAAAAAAAAAAAGGCTGCCAACTGCCTGGGGCAAACTCATTTCCAAAGAGTGACCTCTGGTGGACAGGAGGGTCATCGTTCACTGGAACCGGGAATTTCCTGACAAGCGTGGTAAACCTATTTGCGTTTTACAAGAGTCTTCTGGGATTTTGTTTCAACTTGTGATGTTTTAAATTTTTTTATTAATGTTTCTTGTTTCAATAATCCTCATGAACAGGTCACTCACAAGACATATTTTATATGCTTATATAAACTTTCAGCACCACTATTACAACTGCTAGTAAACAGTTCTTTTAACAAAATTGTAGTTTTGAGTAACAAAACTGGTAAGAGACACTTCTAAATTCTGTTTTTTTTTTGTTTTTTCTTTTTTGGCCACACCATGTGGCTTGTGGGATCTTAGTTCCCCTACCAGGGAGTGAACTGGGCTCCCAGCAGTGGAAGCACAGAGTCTTAACCACTGGACTGCCAGGAATTCCCTAAATCCTTGATAAATACAACATTGTGCATTTCTCAGAATTATTGGTTCTATTTAATTCTCTTTATAAAAGAATCACAAATATTGGTTATAAAAGTAATCGGAAATGAAAATGAGGTCCGAACCATAAATTGCAGCCTTCCTTTTGAAGGCTAACTTGGCAGGGTCTATTAAAATACAAAACACAAATCTTTGTGCCAATCATTCCACTTCTAGGGCGTTATTCTCTAGATTTACTTACATAAGTGAACAGAGATACACATGTGAGGATACTTACTGTGGCAATTATCATAATTAAAACAATCTAAGTATTCATCTATAATAAACTATGGAATAGTCATATAATCAAACATATGCAGATGTTTAAAGGCTACGGGAAACCCATATTTTTTTTAATATTAAGACTTTTAAAGGAAACTTTAGAACAGTATTATGTTTTAATATCCCATACATGCATGAACAAGGGCTTCCCAAGTGGTGCTAGTGGTAAAGAACCTGCCTCCTAAAGCAGGAGATGCAGGAGACTCGGGTTCAGTTCCTGGGTTGGGAAGATTCCCTGGAGTAGAAAGTGGCAAAGCACTCGAGGTTTGTTGCCTGGAAGAGTCCATGGACAGAGGAGCCTGGCGGGATACAGTTCACGGGGCTGCAGAGAGTCAGACACGACTAAGTGACTGAACGCAGCAGACACACATGCGTGAACACAGTATATTTATGCAAATTTGCAGAAATAATTATTCAGTGATTGCAGCTTTGATCTTTCCAATCACTGATGTTGCTTCGCTATGAACAGCCATTACTGAAAGGAGATGACATAACCTTAAAGTTAAGGACACAAACTCTGGGGACTTCTCTGCTGGTCCAGTGGGTTAAGACTCCACGTTCTCAGTGGAGGAGGCACAGGTTTGATCCCTGCTCAGGGAACTAAGATCACTTGCCCCTTGAAGCAACAAAAACCAAAAGCGCACACAAACTCTGAAGGCAACCTGCCTGAGTTCAAATCCTGGTTTTATGGACTACAGTCTACTAGGTTAAGTTCTTTAGCCTCTTTGTGCCTCAGCTTTCCCATCTGTATATGGGCTGATAAATTTTGAGGATTAAATTAATTCATTATATACACAAAGCTCAGGGTTCCCAGGAGGCACTAGTGGTAGAAAAATAAAATAAAATAAAATCCTTCTGCCAAAACAGGAAACACAAGAGACCCGGGTTCAGTCCCTGGGTTGGGAAGATCCCCTGGAGTGGGAAATGGCAACCGACTCCAGTATTCTTGCCTGGAACATTCCATGAACAGAAGAGCCTGGTGGTTATAATCCATGAGGTTGCACAGAGCCAGACACGACTGAGTGCACACACCCAGGGCTCAAGGTACCAGAGTAGTAAAGCTAAAAGTACTTTACCACTAGTATTTTAACATACAGTTCTTAAAACTAAGTGTTCACGTATTCAGGGAAATTGGGTGGTCCTAGGAGCCTGGTGGGCTGCAGTCCATGGGGGTCACTAAGAGTCAGGTACGACTGAGCATCTTCACTTTCCCTTTTCACTTTCATGCACTGGAGAAGGAAATGGCAACCCACTCCAGAAGATGTGTATAAGAGACAGGTCCATGGGGTCGCTAACAGTCGGACAGACTGAGTGACTTCACTTTCACTTTTCTCTTTCATGCATTGGAGAAGGAAATGGCAACCCACTCCAGTATTCTTGCCTGGAGAATCCCAGGGATGGGGGAGCCTGGTGGGCTGCCATCTATGGGGTCACACAGAGTCGGACACGACTGAAGTGACTTAGCAGCAGCAGCAGCAGCAGGGCATTCTTTGCATCTCCACATCCTGAGCCTTCCTGGGGTAAGCCTAGCAGGGCAAATATGAGATGTGTATAAGAGACAGGTCCATGGGGGTCACTAAGAGTCAGGTACGACTGAGCATCTTCACTTTCCCTTTTCACTTTCATGCACTGGAGAAGGAAATGGCAACCCACTCCAGTGTTCTTGCCTGGAGAATCCCAGGGACGGGGGAGCCTGGTGGGCTGCCGTCTCTGGGGTCACACAGAGTTGGACAGGACTGAAGCGACTTAGCAGCAAGCAGCAGCAGGAATTTTCTGTACTATCTTTGCAACTTCCTGTGAATCTATTGTACTGAGACAGCAATGGCAACATTGATAAAATTATTTCAAAATAAAGGTTTTTAAAAAGTTCCTGAGAAAAAGCAACTGATGTAAAAGATGGTCAAGACATAATGTTAAGTGAAAAAAAACAAAACAAAACAAGATGCACAGTAATCCCTATTTTGTGTAGAAAAAATGGGAAGGGGAATAAGTATATATTTGCTTATGTAAAATGAAATTCTAGAATAGCACATTAGGAATAAATAACAGTGGCTACTAAGGAAGTGGGCAAATGGACTTTAATTTGAAACGAAGTGACTGTTTCCCAACTACTATTTTATTAAGAGCAGTAACAATAAAGAATCACCAATAACACTTCCATCAAAGCATAAAAGCATTTCCATTTCCAACAAGCTGAATAACACCAACTTGACAGATCACAAGTACAATCATGAAGTATTCTTCCAGTGGGCTCATTTGCACTCAACATGTTAAAATTAAAAGATTTTTTTTTCCCTTGGTTTTTTGTTTTGGTTTCAGGTTTTTTTCTTATTAATTTTTACTGGAGCGTAGTGGCTTTACATGTTGTGTTAGTTTCTGCTGTACAGAAAGTGAATCAGCTATATGTTCGATCCCTTTTTGGCTTTCCTTCCCATTTAGCTGACTACTGATGCATGAGTAGAGTTCCCTGAACTATACAGTAGGTTCTCATTAGCTCTGTTTAATACACAGTATGAATCATTCCTTACTTTCTGAAGGGAGGTGAAGTCACTCTTTCAGCTTCAGCTACACAAGGGTTTTGGCGTTGACAGCTGGCTTGTCGACTCAGTGGAAATCTAATGACTGAGCGACTGAACTGGACTGAACAGAATGACACTTCTAATTGGAAGCTTCTGAATGGAGGAAGATAACTTAAGGAGACTCTAGCATAAGAAGCACATGTTGAAGACTTCCCTGGGTGGTCCAGTGGTTCGGACTTAGGCTTTCACTGCGGGGAGCCCAGGTTCAGTCCTTGGTTGGGGAACTAAGATCTTGCAAGCCACAGTTCAGTTCAGTTCACTCACTCAGTCGGGTCCGACTCTTTGAGATCACATGAACTGCAGCACGCCAGGCCTCCCTGTCCATCACCAACTCCCGGAGTCCACCCAAACCCATGTCCATTGAGTCGGTGATGCCATCCAACCATCTCATCCTCTGTCGTTCCCTTCTCCTCCTGCCCTCAATCTTTCCCAGCATCTGGGTCTTTTCCAATGAGTCAGCTCTTCACATTGGGTGGCCAAAGGATTGGAGTTTCAGCTTCAACATCAGTCCTTCCAATAAACAGCCAGGACGATCTAGGATGGACTGGTTGGATCTCCTTGCAGTCCAAGGGACTCTCAAGAGTCTTCTCCAACACCACAGTTCAAAAGCATCAATTCTGCGGCACTCAGCCTTCTTTATAGTCCAACTCTCACATCCATACATGACCACTGGAAAAACCACCACCCACATTCCAACACAGTTTCTGTATCCCAACAAGGGATGCCAAAATAGATAGAAGGATGCTGTAGGGACAAGTGAATTAATTCTCCAAAATCTTTTGATATTTCTGTAAGTTCCGTCTTGTCTTAATTCTGTAAATGTCTTTTTAGCAACTTAAGGAAAATTATGCTAGATGCTATGATATATAACACTTACATCTCAGTGGCATAAAGATTTTTTTGATTATCACAGTTCAACGTGAACTGAAGGTTAGGGGAAACTTCTCCACATAGTCATGTAGGAATCAGGCTCTTATTTTTAAAACTTTTTATTTCTTTGGTTGCACAGGATCTTAATTGTGGCAAGCAGGATCTCCCATCTTTGTTGTGGCTTACAGGATCTAGTTCCCCACCAGGAATTGAACTCAGGTCCCCTGCATTGGGAGTGCAATCTTTAGCCACTGGACCACCAGGAAAGTCCCAGAATCCAGGCTTTAAGAGCTAATGTATGACTTCCAGGTCATTCTGGAAATTGATATCCAATCAGCACACGGGAAACGAGTGGAGACTCAAATCGAATGTAACCCCAGCAAGGTTTTTTTTTTTTTTTAGAAGTTGGGAGTTATGTTTTATTTGGTGGGAATTTTAAGGACTTTAAGCTAGGGAGACAGCATCTCAAGTGACCCTGAAAGAACCGCTCCAAAGAAGTGAGGGGAGGAGCCAGGTTATACAGAAGTTTTTCAACAAAGGCAGGTAGTCTTAACATCAAAAGGTAGGTAGGTTTAGTCACTCAGTCATGTCTGACTTTTTGCGACCCCAAGGACTGTAGCCCACCAGGCTCCTCTGTCCATGGGACTTCCCAGGCACGAATACTGGAGTGGGTTGCCGTTTCCTCCTCCAAAGAGGTATTTTTTTCTTCCCTATATCAACTGGCCAGAATTCAATCACCTAGCTGCAGGGGAGGCTGGGAAATGTAGTTTAACTGTACATCTCAGAAAAAAACTTAGTGAATATATATCATTGTCTCTGCACATGCAGCTGCTAGTATTATATTCTCCTCCTTCAAAGTTATTATTTCCTGTTTCTCACTGACCTTCACAGTAATCCTTGAGCTGCATGGATATTATTCCCAATCAGTGAGGAAAATGCACTTCAAGGAAGACTTGGCTGACCTGACTAAATGGATACAAAGGCAATTTGGGTGAACTCTGGGAGCTGGTGATGGCCAGGGAGGCCTGGCGTGCTGTGATTCATGGGGTCGCAGAGTCGGACATGACTGAGCGACTGAACTGAACCGAAGGCAATGAAGCGGAATCCAAAACCCAAGTCTTCCCACAGTGCTACACCTCCCATCCAAACCGAAGGAGACACAACTTGTTCCAGTACTCAAACCCACAGACCTTCAGTAAATTAGTAGCTTACGTGTATAGCTCTCTTAGATAGTTTATTTCCAAAGAAGAAAAAAGTTCATCATCAACTTATTTTACAAGCAGTCGTAAAGTTATAAGGTCTATGTAATAAAATTTTAATGGAGAAAAATTTTAATGGAAATATATTTGGGAGAATAACAAAATTGATTGTATTCAGTTAACTCTGGACAAATTTCAGACATTACTTTTTTCAAAAATTGCCTCTCCCTCTTCTTTCTTCTGGAACTCCAATCAGATGTATATTGAATTTTATCCTATCCTCTACTTACCTCTTAAATTCTCAGATATTTTCCTTGCTACTTTCTGTTAATATCTTCATACCGATTTTCTACTTTGTTAATTCCCTCTGCAGCTCTTGTCAAATCTCTTTAATCTGTCCAATGACATAATTTATGTTCATATCTAGATGTTCAAATAGGTTTGTTTACAAGTCTCCTTCTTGATGGTTTAATCTTCCTTATATGACCTTTTTTTTTCTCTTGACATTTGAGTCATTTCCTGCTCATTTTGTGAAGAGGCCCTGGGCTGGTGAATGTGAGGTCTCTGTGCTCATTTGTCTTCACACCTGTCACTGAGTGAGCCACCAGGAGAGTGGTGGACCCCCTGGAAATTTGGAGACTTAATCCAGGAACCATTGCCCAGGCCACGTACACTCCTTCCTAAAAGTACCTTTCAAAGCATCTCTCATTTTGCTCAAATAAATATCTGGAACCTTGCATGTAATTCTTTTGTTTAAAAAAAAAAAAATCTACTGACCTGCACTCATAATGAACTATTTTGTGATTATAATTTTAAAAGTACATACTCAATGGAGAATACTTATGGGAAGTACGTATTTACGGGAAGCCTTGCAGCCTGGATCCAGAGAGATTTCTGCAGATGTTACTGATTTTTGTTTCTGTCAGTTACTGGCATTACTGGCCAAAGTTCCGATTTTTGTGTTAACTTCTTGCTTGTGACTCCTGGAAGTAAAAATTCAAACCCCAAGCCTGTCTGTGGTGCTGGCCTGATTAAGTTTTCAGCAGAGACCTTTTCTCTACCTGGTGCTCAACCTTCTTGCTTGTGTCTGTACGTGTGCTTTCTTAGTCCCTTTTCCTCCTGAACTGTGTGGCTCTTGGAGGGCTCGAGCATAAGCTTTACAGCCCGGACCCCTAGGGATACGGTGAGCACTCCCACGCCCTCTCCTGCAGTCACAGGGCCACCTCAAAGCCTGGCTGCTCTGGCCATCAGTGCCCCCATCTGTTTCAGGATTGAGAGAGTCAATTCCTAGGCAGGTTGGTAAGAAGTCCAGGGGTCCCCAAGGAGAGAGGGGTCTGGAATTCTCAAGGAGGAGGAAAGGACTGCCAGGAGCCAGCACGGGAGATCCCACCCATGACAAGGTCATGTGAAGAAGACCTGATAAGCAAGGCTGCAGGACTCAAGGGATTCCCTGGGCCAATCCCACCCATGGCAAAGGTCATGAGGAAGAGACCTGACAGGCAAGGTGAATCAGGACTCAAGGGACCCCCGGACCTGCTCGAGCATCTACCCCAAAACCAGAGTCTGTCTGTCTTACTATTTTATGCCTTTCACTAACTCCTCTGATACCAGCGGGGGGTTATCCCCAACCACCTTTCTCTAAAGAAAATCAACTTAGAGCTCTAGTTAATGAATCTCCTGGGCATGAAAGGAGTATTTCAATTCAAACCCCCTGTTAGCATTCTGGAGTACTTGGCAGGTTTATCCAGACTCTTGCAATGTTGTTGAGCCAATGCTTGCTGCCAAGTTCCCACATCCCTTATCCATTGTGTTCTTGGGAGTGCATATAGTTAGGATATAGAAAAAACAAGCAGTAGCCTGAGCATTAGCAACATTAGACTTTGAGTTAATAAGTTCTTTCTTTGCTGTAACCCATTGAATCTTTGCTCCATAAAAATGTAACTCTGTACTTTAAGGGTGACGCAGGCTAGCAATTTAAGAAGAAACACTTCAAGGGAAAATTATTGTTCTGGCTGACTAACCTTTATCAAAAAGGGGTCATAAAATATCAACAGGCCTCCGAGCCAGAAGATAATGTACAAAAAATAAGACTCTTGCAGGAAGGAACCTGGTATCAATACAAGTTAATACTGATGGAATGTTGAGTTGACTCTGTATTTTTCACTTTGCTCAATGTACAACTCAGGGTATAAAAGCTCCCTCTGAAAATAAAGTGATGGGCCTTGCTCACTGAAGCTTGGTCTCCCCGTGTCATTCATTCATTTGCCAATGTCGTCCATCCTGAGGATATCCCTGGACTCTGCTGAGGCTGGACCCCGGCAAAGGACAAACTTTTTTTTTTTTCTTCCTCTACATTCCTTAGGATTATATAACAAGAATATATCCTGCTTGAGTACAGTTTCTGGAAAACACCTTCTGGCTAATGCTATTATCTTAAAATGTAAATTATGGGAGTGGGTCTAGTGAGGTCTTTACAACCTCCAGACATTCTTTTGATTCACTGTAATAAGTAATTAAAAAGTATATAAATCCATTGTAACACTAGCAAGGGGGCACTCTTTCTGCCCCTTCTGATGTCTATGTCAGAAGCTTTCTCTAAACTCTATCACACAAAATCTTTGAGCGATCAAGCCTCACTTCTGGCCCTGGATTGAATTCTTCTCCTCTGGAGGCCAAGAATCCTGGCATCTTCTGTGGTTCAGCAACAACCTTTCCCCCTTACATTTAATCCACTGAATGGGTGGAAGGAGAAGACCTCCATCCTATGCTTGGATATTTTATTCCATAAAAATATCAGCAAGCAATGGAAAGGAACACCTACCGACACATGGAAGCAGATGTGTTTTTGAGGAATGCATTAGAGATGAAGCCCTTCTTTTAAAATCTGCCTTTTTATTGTTGTCAAGGTAACACAATTCAGGGAGAGAAATAAAAGAGACTAGCTAAACAAATAAAACTATTACATAAGCTGATTAAAAAAAAATAGGATCAGTAGCACAGGTTTGGGGGGATTCGATTTTTATTAAATCAAGCTTTTAAATCATATCCACCTACAGTCTGTAAACAAACATAGTACATGTGTAGGTAAAAGGCTCTTAGATTAGAGCTAGTAGAAGAAACTGAAGATTCCTTGGTACAGTGGCATTTCACCACTCCCTGGGCTGATGCCATGGGGCCACATGATAGCTAAGACTTAAATAAAAAACCAGGAGGAGTTTAGCTCAATTCCACCTGCTAGGATGGGTTTCAAGATAGATATTGTTCCACATTATAGTAGGTTGGATTATCACAAGGCAACAGTGTAGTTTTTACATTCACAGATTTGGCTGAAACAGTATAAATTAAGCTTCTTTTCTAGATGTCTCCCTCCCCAGTTACCATAATTAGTAGTAAGAAAGGTGAATTAAAATAAATGATGGACCACAGGTGGTTATAAAAATAGATAACTCGCAGAGTAATAAATATCTAGAGTTAGCAAAGCATAAACTTATATAAAATTTACCTTTTTCTATATGTGCAGAATATCATAAGTATGTTCAAAAGGTACAGTCAGAAGACTTCAGAAGGGTGAGAAGGCATTTATAAAGAAAAAACACTCAAGTACAAAACCCAGAGTCAGAAGCTGAATGCAGATGAAGAATATACAGAAGACAAAAATCCAAATCCTCACATCTGATGATGCTACTTGACAGACACCACAATTAGCTTACAGCCCTTTATGTATCTTAAAAAGTAACTTTGTTACTTATGTACAAACTTTTAAAAAGACTAATTATGAGACAAGCAAAATTTGATTAACAGTGGCACTAAAATCGATAAAACATAGCATTTTGTGTGCTTTCATATTCTACTAAGTATAGGAGTTTTTAAAATTCCCACACAAAAAAGTCTAGTTTATAATCATTCTGGGTATAGAAGGGAAAAAAAAATCCCAAGCTGGAAAATAAAAAAGGTCAAAATCTCAAAGTGACTGAAAATCCATGAAAATGTAAAAGACATTCATACATTTCCTTAACACTCATCCACTACCATGTAAGATAACCGCAGTGCTATCTTGAAACCAATCACATTTACAAAGATACAGTAATTTCCGTTCTAATTCTAGAATAAAAAGCACTTAGTCCACACAGTGTGCGTTTCAGCAAAGTTGACATCCACTTGGCTGTACCTGATAGTGTCGCCTTAAAGCTTCAGCAAAGACTGTGGCAGACCTGCACTTTATATAAAGGTGGGGAATGAATACCACAGGTAGTCATTCATTCTCATTTCTTGCAGACAGTGAAGTATACTTGCACTGTCCTGTGGTCGCCTCAGCCTGGAATAGTGTTCCTTGGAAACTTTGGTACGTTTCCTTGCCAAAAAAAAAAAAAAGAATCTCCATAATCTGTCTGGGACTTGCTGGGTTAAATAAGCATGTTCCATGAACACACAGTCTATCCCTTCAGGAGGGGTGTACAGACATGGCTTTTCCCAAACTCACTAGATCTTGCCAGGGAACACCAGGACCACTACTGGATCCTGGGACACTGGTTTCCTGTGGAACGTGGTTTGAGAAATGCAAATCTAAATAATAAATTTTCTACAGTAGTGGTTCTCAGACAGTAGACAGCGTTGAAACACATGGAAGGCATGTCAAGGCAGAGATACAAGACCTCACTTCAGAGGCTGGGGTGGGGGAGGGACCTGGGAACCTATGTTTCTAAGAGACTTCAAGTGGAGCAAATGGAGTGAGGTCCACACTGAGTGACATCCTTCTAGACAAGAACCCATGCAAGCCTCAACTGCAGAAGGCTGCCCATGCCCTCAAGAAAGCCTGGGGACAGCATTTGCTACGACCAATCAGCGGGTGTTCAAACCAGAGCAGTGACGACTGAGCCTCTGGATCTGGCCCTTCTCGTCAGATGACCAGGCATAGAGACTATACCTTAAAAGAGGAATAACAGCTGCCCCCTTTCAGGGGATCTGTGAGGCTTACAGGAAATGTGTGAACGAAAGTACAACCTGACTAAAAGCATCACACAATGGTAGCTAATCAGGACACGGCAGGAACGTCCCAGGTGAGCTTTCGGCCTTCTGCCACTGCTGTGCCTTTACTAAAGTACATTCTGGTAGCTAATGAAGAGAAAAGAGGCTAAAAGTGCAGAAAACTGCCAAGAATGGAATATATAAATGAGTGGACTACCTAATTAAAATACGTAATTACTTTAAAAAAAGATCAATCTACAATTGAAGTAGTTAATTATGCTGGCTCTGAGATAGTGTTTAAGTTACAGTATGTTGATCTTTGAACCCCCCTCTCATCTACTCTGCCATGTTATGTTAAAATGTTTGCTACATTTTTACCTTGAGAAAAAAAAAATCCTTTGGTGAAACTCAAAACTTTTAGCTGCGATAGTTCCAATCTTATATGCTACCACGGTGGGAAAATTTCAAAAGTGATTTTTAAAAAGGGCCTTTAATTTTAGTTTATAGAAACATCCATAGAATGAGAAAGGAACACACACTCACATGGTCACATATGTGCGTCTAGATGTTGCCCAGTAACATCTTAGCCAATGAACTTCATCTTGCAATTCAAAAGTGAACCTGGTAAAAATTCATACACATCCATGCTGGGATGACAGTCAGGCATACATCTTTGTTGCCAAGGCCTGGTTTCCACCGATCTAAATGTCTGATGCGAAAGGCAGGCTGTTTCCTGCTAGGTTGCATGAGTCACTCTATATATGCTCTGGATGGCTCTGGAGACAAGACAACATCTCTTGAACAGGCCGGCCTTCATAGCAGATCTGGTACACTGCAGTGAACAACGGGAACCTGGTTGGGGGAGGGGGGATGGGAAAAGACAAGTTAAGCCATGTGGTCTACCTCACANGCTCTGGATGGCTCTGGAGACAAGACAACATCTCTTGAACAGGCCGGCCTTCATAGCAGATCTGGTACACTGCAGTGAACAACGGGAACCTGGTTGGGGGAGGGGGGATGGGAAAAGACAAGTTAAGCCATGTGGTCTACCTCACAGAACCAACCAGTCTTCCTGTCCTGCCCAAGAGACTGCAGACTAGCATGCTACTATTGGAAAACAAAGCGCCCTCCTTCACATCCCTTCCTTACGTGGTCTGCAGGGAGCCTCTAGACTGTGGCTGTAAGAGCCTGGTACAACCTAAACCATCCTCTGGTTGCTTGGAGTGTGCTGTCTACAGACCCGTCCCGGGGTACTCTTTACAGGGTGATCTGTGGTCACCGACATCGCGAGTTGTGGCTCAGGCTCTTGACCAAATCTGGAATGGATTCAAGTTTATGTCACTATTTTAAAAGGTTGGAGAATAAATTTTAAACTGTAGGGAGGTACTGCTCTCGCTTCTCTTAAAAGAATCATCCAAGGATGAAGACGAGGCAGCCCACACAGCACCATAAATAATGGAGGCCTGGAACACTCCCACAAGAATCAGCGAGGGGACTCATGATTTGTAAAATGCTGATCTCACGTGGGAGGTGGAATTTATTCTGCTGTTTTTTCTAAGATGCGAACACAGGTATAAATGACAGTTTGAAATGGATGAGGGAATGAAGGATTGGGCTTATAATCCACTATAAAAGGTAACATTATCCCAGGGTACTGCTAGCTCACTCTGTAAGTATTTATTTTTTTAATGCAGAAATCACTAAGGAAATAACTAAGTAATGTCAACAGGCTTTCAAACCCATACACACTGCCTAAAGTGAGCTTGAAAGAATCACAAGAATCTTAAAAACCATTCTGAAAGTGATCTAGTTAAGCATTCTACAGTGATAACATGATTTAAGAACAGGAAACAGTGCCGATAGGTTACATGTCTTTATGACAGCCTGTCACTGTGGGTTTTTAAGGTGCAGAATGTTCTGGCATTTTTCAGAGTCAGCTAGACTTAATAAAATCTTTGATTTCACAGCGTATTAACTTTGGGCAAGTTTCACAACCCCTCTGTCCCTTTGCTCATCTGAAGAATGGGACTGGACACTCAGGATTGTTGTATTAAGTGACTTTACGTGTGAGGTGGAAAATACGACACTTGATACATGACGTGTGTACTAAACAGCAGCTTGTAAATGCAGCCACATCGCAGCCAAGGGTTCTGGACTATCCAAGAGGACAGGGCCCAAGCCTAGTTTTGTTCAGCTCTGCATCAAAATGGCCTGGCCCAGGGCAGGCAAGAAGCAGGTGCTTAGTGAGTGAGTGTCAAATGAATTTTTGTGAATGGGAGTTAATGCCAGCCGATTTTAACTCCTTTCTTTGTCCTTCCATGACTTAACTTTCCTGTTCCTATGATGAGAACACTTTGTATGTTCCTCAAGCAGAGTGGCAGGTAATAAGTGCCACCCAAAATCATTCCCAACCCCCTTCGCTCCTTACTGAAATTGGAACTACCCTATCTCAGCCTTTCTTTCACACCAGAATTGGCCAAGTAAGCAAGTTCTAGCCAGCAAGACAGAATACATCTGGGAGGGTTTCTGGGGAAGATCTTTCTCTCCTTGGGAGGCACTGGACAAAAATATCTGCTAGACTGCCCTTGCTCCATGCTGCTGAGTACAGTTGTGAGTATATGATGCCTGGAGCTGCTGTAGCCACCTTGAGGCTTTAAGGAAAGGCCAACAGGATCACTAAGATTCTAACCTAGAGACACTGAGATAACACCAATAACATCTACCTCTGGAATCTGTTATGTGAGAAAAATAGCCATATTGTTCAAGGTGTTTTAATTGGCTGTTGCTCATGAAGCCAAAAGTACTCCCAATTTTCACAACTAGCATTTTCAAAATGTGTTCTGCAGATGAGATGATGACAAGTGATACAGGGTGTGGGGGGGTGCATTTCTATTGACAATTAACTTGTCTAACCTCACAACCACACTATCAGGTAGATAATATTATCCCTATTCTATATATGAGGAAACAGGCACAGTTTCTGACTCTTCTAGCTAACACTAAACCACTAGGCTATAAAGCCCATCTAAATGCTATTTTCTATCATTTAAAATGTTATGGGCTTTCCAGGTGGTCCAGGGGTTAGGAACCTACCTTGCAACGTAAGGGACACCAGTTCAATCCCTGGTCTGGAAGGATCCCACATGCTCTGGGGCACCTAAGCCTGTCACCACAACTCTAGAGCCCGCACTCTAGAGCCCTTGAGTGACAACTACTGAGCCCAAGCGATACAACGACTGATGCCCGTGCACCTAAAGCCTGTGCTCTGCAACCGGAGACGCCACCACAAGCACAGGCCCGAGTACCCCGCAGAGAGTAGCCTGTTTGCAACAACTAGAAAAGGCCCGCATGTAGCAGCGAAGCCCCCCGCAGCTCAAAAGTAAAGCCTTTTCTTCAAAAAAGGACTTATTTCAGGCCCACGTGACATCCAAAAATAAAATAAGACTATAAAGCCAATTAGATCAGTTTGAGGACCTCTCTAAAGAAGGTTAAAAAGTGGAAGGAGGACATGGAAACCATTAACAGAATGAAGACAGCCTACCGGATGGGAGAACATATTTGCAAATGCCATGACAGCAAGAAATAAATAACACGATCACGAAATGGACGGGAGAACATATTTGTAATGCTATGACAGCAAGAAATAAACAACACGATTACGAAATGGGCATAAGAACAGAATAGATATTCCTCCAAAGAGGAAATCCAGATGGCCAACAGGCACAGGGAAAGATGTTCAACATCACTAATCATCAGAGAGATGCAAGTCAAAAGGGACATAACCTCACAGTTGTCAGAACGGCCATCGTGAAAAAGAACACAGATAACAAATGTTGGCAAGAATGTGGAGAAAAGGGAACCTTACTACACCGTTAGTGGGAATATAAATTGGTGTAGCCACTGTGGAAAACAGTACAGATGTTTCTCAAAACACTAAAAATAGAACTGCCTTATGTCCCAGTAGCCCCACTCCTGGGCATATATCTGAAAAAACCAAAAGCACTAATTTGAAAAAGTACGTGCACCCCAATATTCATAGCAGCATTATTTACAATTGCTAAAATATGGAAGCAACCTAAACAGCCATCAGCAGATGAATGGATACGGAAGATCTGGTACACAGAAACAATGGAATAATACTCGGCCATAAAAAAGAATATTAATGAATATAACCAAAAAGATGCAGACTCACATATAGAGAAGAAACTAATGGTTACCAGTGGGGAGAGGGAAGCAGGGAGCGGCAAGAGAGAGGTGGAAGAATGGGGTGTACAAACTGTTATGAATTCAATAAGCTACATGGATATATTTTGTAACATGAGAAATATAACCAATATTTTATAATAACTGTAAATGGAGTATAAACTTTAAAAGTCGTTAATCACTATATTGTATACTTGTAACATACAATGCTGCTGCTAAGTCGCTTCAGTCGTGTCCGACTCTGTGTGACCCCATAGATGGCAGCCCACCAGGCTCCCCCGTCCCTGAGATTCTCCAGGCAAGAACACTGGAGTGGGTTGCCATTTCCTTCTCCAATGCATGAAACTGAAAAGTGAAAGTGAAGTCGCTCAGTCGTGTCCAACTCCTCGCGACCCCATGGACCGCAGCCTACCAGGCTCCTCCGTCCATGGGATTTTCCAGGCAAGAGTAATGGAGTGGGGTGTCATCGCCTTCTCTGGTAACATACAATGTTGCACAGCAACTATACTTCCAAAAAATAAACTAGTTAAAAAAAAAAAAGTGAAGGTCTTCCCTAGTGGTCCTGTGGTTAAGACTCCATACTCCCAATGCAGGGGGCCTGGGTTTGAACCCTGGTCAAGCAACTAGATCCCACATGCTGCAACTAAAGATCCCTAAAGCTCCCACATGCTGCAACTGAGATCTGGGATAGCTAAACAAAAAAAAATAAATAAATTTTAAAATAACAAAAAGTGAAAGGAGGACCAAAGACAATGTTTCATTAAAAAATGGACATAAACCTATCAATCAAGTATCCCACTAATGGAGACTGAGGGCTTAGTTGTTTCAGGCCTCGACAAGGCAGAGATGTATGCGTGTTAGTCGCTCAGTCGTGTCTGACTCTTTGTGACCCCATGGACCGTCAGGCTCCTCTGACCACGGAATTCTCCAGGCAAAAATACTGGACTGGGTTGCCATTTACTTCTCCAGGGGATCTTCCAGACCCAGGGATCGAACCTGGGTCTTCTGCATTGCAGGCAGATTCTTTACCATTTGAGACATACTGTACCCCAGCCCCCTCAATTCACCCAATGCCCCAGCACCTCAGAATGATTGTATTCAGAGATGGTGCACTTAAAGAGGAAATTAAGTGAACAGGGATCTTTAAGATGGGCCCTAAACCAATATGGCTGGTATCCTTACAAGGAGACTGGGACAGACATCAGAAGACATGGGGGTAAGACGCCATCTACAGGTCGAGGAGAGACACTTCGGAGAGGTCAGTCCTGCGGATAGATATCTGACTTCCGGCCTCCAAAACTGTGAGCAGAAATTTCTGTTGTGTGGTCCACTCTGTCTGAGGCATTTTGCCTCAGGAGCCCGAGCGGACAAACACCCAATACTCACACGTGGTGGTAAAGACAGGCACAAGGACGCTGAAGAAAGCACATTTCGTGAGAGCATTAAAACCCAGACAGCTTAAACATTTATCAAGGGGAGACTGGTTAATAAACAGAGGTTCCCCCACACTGTGGAATGTTCTGCAGACAGTAAATGAGACCTCTGGGTGCAGATGTTGAACAATCCTCCAAACATACCCTGAAGTGAAGAAAAGGGGCAGGGCAGACTGTGGAGTCTGTCACTGTTACACCAATGAAAGCGCCGTGTGGAAAGTTCAATGAACCCTGAGAAAGCAGCTTCTGTCTGGTGGGGATCAGGGCCCACTTTTCCATGTGCGCCTTTTTGTACGATTGTAATGTTTTTTTCTCCCAGAAGCGTGGCCCCCCCTCCCAGACTTGAAAAATCAAAGTAAAATTGTAAGTTTAGCAGCAACACATTAGCAGCAATAGTGTCTAAACCAGGGATGTGGCAAACCACGGCCAGAAATACAAGTCTTGCCTGTTACAAGTCTTGCCTGTTACCTGTTTTTGCCTCACCTGCAAGCTAAGAATGATTTTTACATTTTTAAAGGGCTAGAAAAGGAAACAAAGACACATAGGCAGAGGCCTGTGTGTAGTCTGCAAAGGTGAAATTTTGTTATGTGATTCTCTGCACAAAAAGTTGGCTGACTGCTGCTCTAAACAGTAATTTCAAAGTATGGGAAGTGAATTAAGTCTACAGGGTATGGAAAAGGTTCTCTGAGGACACACCCAGGCTGCCTCATGGGCTGTGATGGCTGAGATGCTCATGAAGGGGGTGTCCAGGCAGGTCAAACTGCCAGGGAAAGGCACACAGGAGTCTGAGAAAGAGACGCTTGGGGCAAGGGAGGTCCACTTCCACTAAACAGGGCTCACAGGACGTGCTGTTAGAAGCCAAGTTGGTAACTGGACTGAGATGCCAACCTAAGGCCTGTGAATAGCATTTCCAAAGCACAGGAGGTCTCTGAGTTAGAGGTAACCACGGCAGTCATCTGGTCTACCAGTTTGAGTTTGCAGATAAAAGGGCACAGAACAGCTAAAAACATGACCTGCCCAAGACCACACAGCTGGTGAGCCATAAGGCCACCGGCCTCCCCCTCAGCACTCTTTCTACAGCAGGAAAGGGAGTGGGGAAGGAAGGAAGATCAGGGCGATGATGGCTGGAATGGCAGAGAAAGAAATCCGGGTAAGAGGTGGTGCCAAGTGAGAATGGCAGGACTTAAGCTCCGCCTGAACCACTGAGGGACTCGACATGCAGCCTGGGAGAAGGGTAGGGACCCCAACCCAGCTGCGACCTCATTCAACACAGGCAGGACACGGTCTGCTTCTCAATTTCATCGCTCAGTTGTGTCAGACTGTGACCCCATGAACCGCAGCATGCCAGGCCTCCCTGTCCATCACCAACCTCTAATCAGTTAGAAGGTCCACTTCTAATCAGAAGGAAATGGGACATGACAATGGAGAGGCAGGCTTCTCCTGCTTGGTTACATCTGCTTTTACACAGGCAGGTACCGATCCCAGAACACCTGTTCCAGCCTGTACTGTCCTGCAGTTAGAGGGCGCACACAGACTCACACCGGCCAACGTGTCAGTTCGGAATCCTATCAAAGGACTGGACCCTAGCCTCTCCGTGTGCTATCCTGGGATCCTAGGGTTCGATCTTGGTTGCACACAGGTGGTACTTTTTCCTTTTAAAGCAGAGTATGGATGGGTACACCTGAAAGGCAAGGTTCCTCATCGTACCTTAACACAGGGCGCCTCCGGTGCTAGAGTCCTAGGGGGACTAGCCCTTCCTTTTTCTGAATTGCTTGACATTTTATTAACAAGAGTGATCTTTTTATTAAAAGGACAGTGCCGGGAGCCAGCGTGAGGAATCCTACCCGTGACAAAGTCATGCGGCAGAGATCTGATGTGCAAGGTCGAGTCAGATCTCAGGTTTTCCCCCTGGTATTTCCTGAGCATGCACCCCCCCAAAAATAAGAATATGCCTGCCTTATTGTATTGTACTTTTCCACTCTTCTGACACACTCTGGAAAAAGTCATCTCAAGGCTTTAGTCTTCTGCATTTGAAAGGGTGTTTCAATCCAAAAACCCCTCTGATGGCTTTCTAGCCTGCCTGCAGGACTCGTACAGCAGCGCATGTGACTGACTGCGGGAGGCACAGGAAGCTTAAAGCATCCTAGGAATGTAGGAGCTTCCGAGGAGTCAAAATCATTAGAACAGGACTGATTAAAAGTTTCATTTGTTGAGCCAATACTTACTGCCAAATTTTCATATCTTTTATTTGTAGAGATAGTCGGTATATAGAAAAACAGGTAGTAGACCTGGTATTAGCAACAGTAGATCTTTGAGTTGAGTGCTTTCTTTGCTATAACCCACTGCACCTTTGTTCTACAGGAATGTAACTTTATTTGGTACTTTGAGGGTGATGCAGAGTAAAGAAAAAACTCTTCTAGGGAAAAAGGAGTTTTCTGGTTGATAGACAATTATTCAGGAAGAGAGCCATAAAAATGTTAACAGGCCTCTTGGCCAGAAGATGTAAGCCCCTGAGACCTTTGGTATACGGGAGGGTATGCAAAAAGAAAGCCTTGTCTCAATGAGGGTCAGGACTGCTGCCCCGGCATAACTCTGCATATTCCATTATTTCTCTATGTACAACTTGGGGTATATAAGCTGATTTTGAAAAATAGTTTTTGGAGTCTTGCACTAACGCTGGGCTTTCCCATGTCATTCTTTTCTTTCCTTTTCCGGCTGAATTCCCATCTGGAGCGGGGAGGCTCACCACGTCTACTTACTTGCCCTGGCTGCTAAGACCCACGCGAAAGGAAGCCTAAGGCGGGGCACCCTTGGATATTCAAGTGGGCGCCAGTGGCCTAACATAGATGGTGCAAACCTCTTGTCTCGAGGTTTTATTGGTTTTCCCCGTAAACCAAGTTATTCAGCATCTTTTCTCCACTAAATTTTCCTACTACACTATTTCTTCCTAATCTAATCTTATATCTCTAAATAACTAAGCTTTTCCTCGCCTATCCGTCTCCCCTTCGAATCACCCTGGATCCACCGGGGCTGGACCCCGACAGGACAGAGTAACCTTTATTTTAAATTTTTAATTAAAAATATATGACACGTTGCTTTAAGTCATGCCAATTCTTTTGAGACTCCATGGGCTGTAGCTCACCAGGCTTCTCTGTCCATTCTTTCTTGGCAAGAATACTGGAGTGGGGTGCCATTTCCTACTCCAGGGGATCTTTCCCACCCAGGGATCGAACCGGGTCTCCCGCGTGGCAGCCAGATTCTTTACCACTGAATGACCTGGAAAACCCATGTAACTCTTACCAAATACCCGACAGGGCAAGCCAGAATCTCAGACTCCTATTTTGTCTTGGCTTGGCCAAAATGTTAGCTTGGGATTTTCCACTGATGGCAAAACCCCAGTGAACTTTTTGGCCAACCTGATACTGTGCCTAACAGCGCTCGTTTCCCTTCCCTCATCTCGGACTTTGGGTAAATGCCTGTTTTCAGGGCAGGCAGACGTTTCCTGCCGTAGACTCTCACAACACACGAAGGACGGCGCTGCTCTGCTAACTTTCTGTCTGTGCCTGGCGACTGCCCGAGTCAAACACGGACTGTGCTTGTCAGCGAGCAGAACGACAGCTGATCCTCTGGCCTCACGGAAAACGGGGCACTTACTTGTCGAGCAGCCCCTTCTGTTTGAGGATTCGGTACACCTCGGCTGAAGTCTGCGGTCCTTGCAGCTTCTGACCATTCAGCATCTCCTTCTCCAGTTCTTCGATGGTCTTAAACACAATGGATGAACGTAATCTCCTGTAACATCTAGAGCATCACTTTTAAAAAAAATTTTGGGTGGTGCCGCATGGCACGTGGGATCTTAGTTCCCCAACCAGAGACCGACCCCATGCCTGCTGCAGTGGAAGCTCCAGAATTAACCTCTGGAATGTCAGGAAAGTCCCTAAGGCATCACTTATTTTAAAAGCAGGGTCAGGGGAGGGGAGCGGCAGGCCAAGGAAAGGTAGTGACACACAAGGTAGAGGTCGTAGGACTGAAGCGCTTGTGAGTGAAGGCAGGTGGGGGTGGGCGGGACAAGCCCCCCACACACAGCCTTCGTGCCCTGGACAGCGGCTCTTCCCCAGCCCAGGACCCCCCCAACCTCGGGTTACCTTGCCGGTCCTGGCGAAGGCCTCGGCCACCTTGCGGTTCCGGCCCCCATAGCAGGTGGTGATGAGATCGGCCACGCCGCAGCTCTCCAGGAACGTGGCCGTGGACACCTGGCCTTTGCAGAAGATCCGGGCGAAGGCGATCATCTCCATGAGCCCCAGGCGGATGACGGCGGCTTTTGTGTTGTCGCCACAGAGGAGGCCATCACAGAACCCGGCGCCTACGGCCACGATGTTCTGGGGAGGAGACAAGAAGTGGGGAGATGCCGTCATTCACACACACACTGCGGGAACGTGTGCGGGGGAGGCGGGGACGAGCAGAGGCAGGGATGCTGGCCGGCTTCCCCCGGTCCCACAGGACCCAGGCTTCTACTCTTGTACTGAGAGAGAAGGAAGGAGGGACCAGCTCCCATTCATGGGGCAAACAGCCCAGAGCACTCTGGAACCTGGACTCAGAGGGAAGCATCTGCCAGAGAAAGGGAATGGCGCAGAGCCATCTCCAGTTAAACACTGTTTGTACAGACTTTTTTTTTTTATAAACAAATCAAAGGCTTTATCCAACTATAACATTGAAAGAAAAGCAGTCAAGTCATAAGTGCAGGGCTTAATGAAGTTTCACACACTCATGTAACCAGCAGCCTGATCAAGGAACAGAAGGTAACCAGTGCCCCAGAAAGCCCCCTTCAGCCCCCCACCCAGTCACCTCAGCACCAAAGGTCACGACTCTCCTGACTTCTAATGGCACACATTTACTTTCCCTGTCCTAACACTATATGAGTAGAATCATACAGGATATAATCCTTTGTGTCTATCTTCTCTGTCTCAATTCCACATCACATTTGTGAGATTCAGCTGTATTTTAACGCGGGACACATTTATTTCCATTGCTGCACTGTATTCCACTGTGCAAAATCAATGCAATTCACTGGTTCGGGTAGTTGGCACTGGAGTAGTTTCCAGTTTGGAGCCACTGCAAATAGCTCTGCTATGACACTAGGTACGTGGCCTCTGGTGACCCCAGGCGGGCATTTTTGTTGTGAGCATCCTTGGGGTAGAAGTACTGGGTAATGATGGATGCATACATGTAGATCAAGTTTCCGCCTTTTGTTTCATTTGATAATCCCTAAATTAGCATTTGGAGAAGGCAATGGCACCCCACTCCAGTACTCTTGCCTGGAAAATCCCATGGACGGAGGAGCCTGGTAGGCTGCAGTCCATGGGGCCGCTAGGAGTCGGGCATGACTGAGCGACTTCACTTTCGCTTTTCACTTTCATGCATTGGAGAAGGCAATGGCACCCCACTCCAGTGTTCTTGCCTGGAGAATCCCAGAGACAGAGGAGCCTAGTGGGCTGCTGTCTATGGGGTCACACAGAGTCGGACATGATTGAAGCGACTTAGCAGCAGCAAATTAGCATTGGTGAAGCGCTGGCTTATTATGTGGCTCTCTGCTGGACACCAGGCAGCTCGGATACAGACCTGCCTCTTCAGAAGCTGATTGCCTAGTTCGGGGATCAGCAAATTAGGGCCGAATGACTGCTTTTGTCAGTCACACTGTACTGGAAACTCGGCACCCCGGTTCAGTAACGTATTGTCTGTGGTTGCCTCTGTGCTGTCAATGGATTTGAGTAGTTGTGCAGAGACTCACAAGGCCTGCAAGATCCACATTTTCTATGAGGCTCTTCTGGAAAAAGCTAACCACTCCCGACTTAACAGCAAAATAAAATGTGTGCACAAGTCACCGTGATGCTCAGCAGAAAGTGTTATTCCATTAGAGGTAATGAAGGCCAGGTGTCAGTTCAACTCACGTGTACTGAGCAGGACTGTGGGAAGCCCTGCTGGGCCCTGGAGGGGTGGAGGCTGCCCTGGGGTGAGGGTGGGGTGGGGAAGCTGAATAGACACAGAGCTTGCTCTCAAGGAGTTGACAGTATCATTGGGAAAAGACAGAAAAGCACATCAAGAGACAGAAGGATTGGAGTATGTGGAGAAGCTTTATTACAAAGCAGGAAAGCCTGCACAGAGGAGGTGGCATCTGAGCTGGGTCTCAGATCCTGTGTAAAACCAGACAGTCACATACGGCAAGTAATGCCTGGCATGGTAGTGAGGGACACTCCTTTGGGACACCGGTTGAGCCCTCAGGTTTCTGGCCCTTTCTACATTACCAGTTTCCTCTTCAAAAACATTCAATGCAGGAAAAATACAAGTATTCTGTCTGCATCTAACAACACAAGCATTTTTTTCCATAATGCCTGATGCCTGTATAGGGATTTGTGCCTTAAGAGATCTTAAAATATGAATCCAGTTAGTAACAAATGGGAAATAAGCTTAAAGAAAATAAACCCATTCCTCCTCTCTTCACCTGTTTGGGCCCAGCCCTGGATGTTCCCCGGCTCCTGGTCTCTGCCCAGTGTCCCCTCTAAAAGGTACGAATGTTCTATCTCAAGTTGGCGGCGCTGAGGAACATTTCCCAGTTTGCTATCAGCATCTCTTCAGTTCCTTCACTCTGCCTCTCCTCTCACCTCTGCACACAACGTTGCCGGATGCCAAGTGCGCCCAGCCAGGGATCAGCCCCTCCTCCCATGGCTGCACACGCAGTGGCTGCTTGGGGCTGGAAGTTGCCGCCAGGGAGCGGTCGCGGCCCTCAGATTGCACTGCCCGTGGCACCCTTCCCGTCACAGCAGCCCGATGGAGGAAGCCACGGCGAGACGTGAGAGGCACAGGCACGACTTCCGGAGGGCCTCCGCTTGGTTCTCAGTCTGCTTGGCTGCTGGGTGACCCTGGGATATCCTCTCTGAGCCTTCCTGGCTCAGAAAAGTCGGGGCTTGGGTAAGATCTCTCAAGGCCCTTCTGGTGGTGGCATTCCTCCAGGGAAGCTGGCTCAGTTGTGGCCCTGCCATGGGACTGTAGACAGCAGGAAGGCCCTGGGGCAGCAGAGAAACCTAAGGACGTGCAGGGGGACTGACTGCAGAGGCCACGAGGCCAGCTGTTGGGAGAGCCCACCAAATGGTTTTATGGAAGTTACCATGGCAACGTGCCCAGGCCTAGGTTCCAAATGGTTAGACTGCTACGGTGGCTCTCTGATGCCTCCTGGGCTGTGTCCCTGGTGTCCCCCCTTTCCTCATGACACAACCCATTCTGGGGGTCACTTGACAAACCAGCTCCAGCCAACGTGTATGGACTGGAGGGGAGACAGCAGGGACTTCCTTTCAACAAGGGGTTCCTGTCCTCAGAGGAGAGAAAGACTATTTACAAAGTGCCTACAGTGAGCCCACCAGGCCACTGCCCATGCGCATCTGAATTCTCACTGGCAACCCCAGCAAGTGTGTGTCTGTCCCCTTAGCTGGTTCAAATGGTAAAAGATCCACTGGCAATGCAGGAGAGATGGGTCTGATCCCTAGGTTGGGAAGATCCCCTGGAGAAGGGAATGGCAACCCACTCCAGTAGTCTTGCCTGGAACACTCCACAGACAGAGGAGCCTGGTGGGCTGCAGTCCACAGGGTCTCAAAGAGTCAGACACAACCGAGTGACTAACAGTACACCTTAGCTGGTTCACAGGGTCAACGGCTTGCCACGAACACCCCTCTGGTGACTGACATAGTCGGGACATGCCCCCAGGGCCTGGCTCCACAAGCCCACTGTTCTCCCAACTCTGCTCCTTCCACGGTGTGGCCACTGTGGCCTGGCCATTCCCACCAATCTTGGGGTCCGAGAGGCCTTCCGGAGACACCCCTGCAACCAGATATCAGAGAGAACTGGCCCCTGGGAATTCCCTGCTGGTCTAGTGGTTAGGACTTGGTGCTGTCACTGCTGGGGCCTGCGTTCAAGTCCCGGTTGGAGAACTAAGATCTTGCATGCTGTGTGGCAGGATTGGAAAAAAAAAGTATTAAAAAAAAAAAAAAAAAAAAAAAAGGACTGCCTCCCAGGCCTGCAGAGAGACTTGGGAGGTAAAAGGGGGAGGCCTGGGAGGACAAAAGATTTACGGGAAAGAATAGTAAAAATAACAACAGCTTTCCTTAATGAACTGTTTCTAAGTGCTTCCTTTAATCTTCACAACATGCCTACAAGGCAGGTTCTGTTACTATGTATAATGTGAGGTGAGGACCCTTGGGCACCTGGGGTAAAGTGGCTCACCCAAGGTGCCACAGTCAGGACTAGGAAGGAGCTGGGTTTAGAACCCTGACAGCCTAGCTCCGTCATCTCTCCTGGGAGCAGATCACACAAGGCTGCTCCAGCCAGCGAGTGGAACACACAGAGGGGCTGGGACAGCAAGATCTGAACTTTCTAATAGGAAGAGCTGACCCCAATCAACAGGAAATACTGAGGCGAAGGGGTGAGCTCTTGGTCACTGGAGGCATCCAAGGAGGAGCTATATGGATGAGCCTTCAGCTGCCAAGCAGTGCTTCTGACCTTCTGTGTCACTCTGCTCAGAGAAAGGCAGAGGAGAGTGGCCCCCCACCGTGGTCTGGGGGCACACAGGTAGGGACCACTTCCCAGTTTCCTCTGGACGTCTGACCTCCCCATCTCGGGGAGCAGCAGGCCACTGCAGAGTCAACTCCTCCCTCCTCAGGGGACCCAGGGCCAGTTTAATCACCTTACGATGGATCTTGAAATCTTCCCTCTCCCCCATCACTTATCACTGTCAAAAGAAAAATAAACACACAGAGGCAGTCAGATCGTGTGTAAATAGCACCCAAGCAGATGTCCTCTGAGATCGCTCAGCGGTGAAATTTATCATTATCCGCTGTGCATTCAAATCTGCTTTAGACTATTCTGGAGCTAAAAATACCGTGATTTTCAGAAGACAGACGTGCTGAAGCCCTTGCCCATTTCCCGGGGGGTGGCAACACTCAGAGGCAGCCTTCCCGATGTGTTGTCTTTGCAATCCTGCATCACAGCGGGTCGAGGGGCTCACTGTCTTTCGATCCCACCCAAACTGTAAAACTGGAGGAGCAGCCCATGCTGCCTGCAGGCTATGCAAACACTCCCACCCCCTCGGAAGAACTGCCCCACTAAACCCGAGTCAGATTTTTCTGAGTCCATCTGACTCTCCCCAAGGCCACCTTCAAGTGCATCTAACCTAGAGGAAATCTGCAGAGTGGAGGCTAACTAACTGCAGGCAAGGTACCACCTGTGGTTTGTAGGTCAAGCCCTGAGTAAGGTCACCCATCTGAGATGTCCAGGAGGTCCAAGGTCGAGTCCACACTCAGCCCCACAGGTTGGACACCCTGACGAGATATACATGTTTGATATCTGCTCCTCCAATAGAGTGGCCACTAGACCTTGAGATTCACGAAAGACTCATGTGACTACTGAGTCTGAAATGGTGCTATGGTGACTCTGACACAGAATTTTGAATTTTTTTTAAAAGTTTTAATTTGCATGTAAATGAAAACAGCCATATATGCTACGGGGTTCTAGCTGGAGCCCTGCCTACAGACTAGGTACCTGACTGTGACCTACAGCACATTCATCACAGCCAAAGGCCTGGGGGAAACCCACACACCCTACAACTAGGGTGGTGAGCCTCAGCACAGACAGCCCTGCAGAGAACACCATGCATCTGTGGCAGAGGTGATGGGTGTCTCTCCCAAAATACTCTCCTCTTCTGGAGCCTGAGTCCCTGATTTTCGTGCAAGTGTGTTTTTCCCAGGCGGCTGGAAAAATTCTCAACCTCCCTTGCAGCAGGGAGTACAATTAAGTACTGAAAGTGAAGTGAAGTCGTTTAGTCGTGTCCGACTCTTTGCGACCCCAGGGAGTGTGGCCTACCAGGCTCCTCCCTCCATGGGATTCTCCAGGCAGGAGTACTGGAGCGGGTTGCCGTTTCCTTCTCCAGGGGATCTTCCCGACCCAGGGATCGAACCCAGGTCTCCAGCATTCCAGGCAGATGCTTTAAACTCTGAGCCACCAGGAAGCCCAACTGCCTATTAAAATGAAGCCAGGGACTTCCTTGGCAGTCAGTGGTTATTAAGACTCTGTCTTCCCTTGCAGGGGGTGTGGGTTCAATTCCTGGTCAGGGAGCTAAGATTCCACATGCCACAGGGTATGGCCAAAAAATTAAAAAGAAAGCCAAATGTTACACTGCAACTCCCNTCAGGCAGATGCTTTAAACTCTGAGCCACCAGGAAGCCCAACTGCCTATTAAAATGAAGCCAGGGACTTCCTTGGCAGTCAGTGGTTATTAAGACTCTGTCTTCCCTTGCAGGGGGTGTGGGTTCAATTCCTGGTCAGGGAGCTAAGATTCCACATGCCACAGGGTATGGCCAAAAAATTAAAAAGAAAGCCAAATGTTACACTGCAACTCCCCAGAATGCCTTAAAAGACAGCTGCCACATGCCCTTTGTCCTTGTTTCTTTTTTCATCCTGTTGCCTGGAAGGCAGATGTGATGGTTGGAGCCCTGGTCACTATCTTAGAACATGAGGACAAGGGTTATCTCTCATGAGCTCGAGGGAGCCTGGGTCCCTGAGAATTCTGTGGAGTTGAGTTTTCATATGGAATTAGGATTTTTGCACAAGAAAGAAAATTCTACCTTGTTCAGTCCCTATTATTTTGGGTCACTGTTAATGAAAAAATCTTGATAAACCATTTATTAAAAATAACAGGTTGAGCTAAACACTTATGATTTTTATACTTTTCTGTATGAAGAACATCTTAAAATTTACATTAAAAAATACACCCCAAGGGAAAGAAGCCAGACACAGAGGAGTACATACTGTGTATGTGTATTATAAAAATTCTACAGCGAACAAAAGCAGATCGGTGGCTGCTGGTTTGGGAGGGAGGAGGAAAGTGTAAAGACACTTATGGAGTTCCCTGGGGTGATGGAAATGTTCTGTAATGGAGTGATGATGTTCAGGGTGTATATACTCAACTGTTAAAACCTATTGTATCATGTATTTAATCAACACAGTTTAATGTACGTGGATTATGCTTAAATAAGTTCAATTCAGTCATTCAGTCACGTCTGACTCTTTCCAACCCCATGGACTGCAGCACGCCAGGCCTCCCTAAATAAAGGTGATATTTAAAAAAGAATACTCACTTACCAATTAAGAGACTAATGTAGCTAAGAGATGAAGGACATTCTGAAGGGTGTAAGATGCACTGGTACAAAATGATTTTGTATAATTCCTTGACTGTTCCTTTTCTTTCAACATTGTAGGGAGCTGTTATCTTTCTTTCTCTCCCCTCCCCACCTCGCTCTTTTTTTTTTTTTTTTT